>JASDQU010242846.1:120506-132912 GCA_032191745.1 Picea mariana
CCCACACCATGAAAGGAAAGAGAAAGAAAGAACCCTATTCACCCAAGAAGTTTCAGAAGGGAGGAATAAATAACCCAAATATTAGATGTTTCTGTTGTCATAAAATGGGACACATTGCTAGGAATTGTTCCCTCATTTAGATACCAAGGAAAAGGAAAGGAGGTAAAATGAATCATGTTCATATTTTTCAAGATGATAAGCCACCCAAGAAGGTTGCAAAGGAATATGAATCAAGTGATGATGAGTATGTTCTTATCTCGTCCCTTACAGGAACTTTCACTCATGGAAGTGACATTTGGCTAGTAGACAAAGGTGCTTCCAAGAACATGATAGGTTATAAAGACTCCTTGTATAACCTTACTAATAAGGATTCACCAAACAAGGTGAAACTGGGAGATGATTGTTAGTATCTGATCAAAGGAGTAGGAGAAGCCTCCTACAAGTTAGACTCAAGAAATCCAATGAAGATGAAGGAAGTTCTCTATGTTCCTGGATTGAAGAAGAATCTTCTCTCGATTTCAGCATTGGATGAGAAGGGTTACATAGTTTCATTTTTTGATGGACAAGTTCTTATGTGTCCTAGAGGGAATACTTTTTATGATGTTGTTGTGATTGGAGTTCAAGAGGGAGGACTCTACAAATTGAAAGGGCAATTAGATTCAACATTAATTCATGACACTGTGAATCCCAATGAATTATGTCATAGGATATTGGCTCACCTACATTACAAGGCCCTATTGAGTGTGAGAAACATGGTGACGGGACTAACGGAGATATAGTAAAAACTAGATGGTGTATGAAAAGGTTACGCACAGGGAAAGAACGTGAAGCACTCCTTTCCCAACAGTGATAATAGAGCCAAAAGAGTATTGGACATCATGCACTCATATGTGTGTGGATCGATGTCAGTAACTTCGCTAAGCGATTATGTATATTATGTAACTTTTATTAATGATTACTCATGTAAAACTTGGATCTATTTGATGAAGGAAAATAATGAAATGTTTGGAAAATTCAAAGAATTTAAGGCACTCATAGAAAACCTGACAAAGTGGAAGATAAATATCATTCGATCAGATAATGGAGGAGAATTCACTTCACAGAAACTCAAAGAATATTGCAAGGAAGCTGGGATTAAGAGAGATATTTCTACTCCCTACAATCGTCGGTAGAATGGAGTATCAGAAAGGAAGAATTGAACAATCATGGAAGCAGTGAAGGCTATGATCCATGATCAATATATACCTATGCATCTGTGGGTAGAAGCAACAAATACTGAAATGTACATGCAAAATAGAAGTCCCCACAAAGTAATTGAAAACAAGACACGAGAGGAGATGTTTTTAGGAGAGAAGTCAGAAGTCATCCATCTAAGGATATTTGGTTTCCTTGTATTTGTGCATGTTCCCAAGGAAAAGAGGACAAAATTGGATCCATCTGGAAAGAATGGAATATTATTGGTTACAGTGACACATCGAAGGCATACAGGATATATATTCTCAGTCACCGGAAAGTTGAGATTAGCCGAGATGTCACCTTCGATGAGAGTGCATATTTTAGCAAATCAAAATAGGACTATACAAAAGAGGTTCATGAAGAGGAGAATGAAGTTACTAGAGTTACAGAGGTAAAAGAATTTGAAACATGAGAATTCATTCATGAGGACAATAACATGGTAGAACCTAAGAGGCAAGCAAAGATGCCTTCTCGCAAGAGAAGACCAGCTTGGGAATAGGAGCTCATAAGAGATGCATAAATATATGGTGCCCCAGAAAATTATCTCAGGGAAAGTAAGAATTTTCCAGCTATGTGGCATGTTTGTGTGATATCATGGATGCAGAACTGCCCATTTATGAAGAAGTTGTAGAAAATAGGGTATGGAAGTATGACATGGGGAAGGAATAGAATTCCATAGTAAATAATGATGTATGGGATGTGGTCCCCATACCGAAGGAGAAATTGGTAGTAAGTTCAAAATGGATCTACAAGATGAAACATGTAGCTGATGGGAGTATTGAAAAGTATAAGGCGATATTTGTGGCTCGAGGATTCTCTCAAAAGGAGGGCATTGACTATGAGGAGACATTTTCTCCCATGGAAAGATATACCTCAATCAAGACTATACTTTCGTTGGTCGCAGTAATGAAATGGAAGGTGCATCATATGGATGTGAATACAACCTTCTTGAATGGTGAAATAAAATAGGAAGTATATGTGGAGCAACCACAAGAGTTTGAGGTACATGATAGGGAGACACATGTGTGTAGATTGAAGAAGGATTTGTATGGATTGAAGAAGGATTTGTATGGATTAAAGCAGGCACCCAGAGCATGGTATGGCAGGATGGACAATTTTCTAATGAGATTAGGATTTACAAAGAGTAGTGTCGATCCTAACCTTTAATTTAAGGTTGTGGATGATGGTGTGGTAATACTACTATTGTATGTAGATGACGTGTTTCTAACAAGTGTGAAAAATATCATCTCAAAGTGTAATAAAAAATTGGTTGTTGAGTTTGAGATGAAAGATCTTAGGATGATGCATTACTTTTTGGGTCTCGAGGTATGGAAGAGATAGGATGAGATATTTCTAAATCAAGGGAAGTATGCAGTGGAAATACTGAAGAGGTTTGGGATGTTGGATTGCAAGGCAATGACTACACCTATGGTATCAAATCTGAAGTTGTTGCAGGATATGACTTCAGAGACTATGGATGTTTCTTTATACAAACAGATGGTGGGTTCATTGATGTACTTGAAGAACATGAGATCGAATATATGTTTTTTTGTGAACATCCTAAGTCATTATATGGAGTATCCCATGCAGGTTCATTTGGTCACAACAAAACATGTGATGAGGTACTTTAAGGGTACATTGGATTTTGGTCTCAGGTATGTGATAGACCATGAGTTTAGTTTATATGGATATTCAAATTTAGATTTGGATGGTAGTATTCCTAATCGGAAGAGTAATTCGTCATATTTCTTTAGTCTAGGCTCCAGTATTGTTTTGTGGAGTAGCAGGAAGAAGTCATGTGTAGCTCTTAGTACAATTAAGCTTGAATATTGTTGATGATTGCAGCTAAGTGAGACATTCTCCAAAACACAAACCTGAGAGAGATCCCGTGAGAGGGGTGTGTGGTTCCTATTTGAGACAGAGCTGGAACATAGAGATGACCTCCTCCTTACAAAGAGTTGAGAAGAACTCTGGATTATTCTCATGTGTAACACAATGAGAAAGGATATCTACAGAGTTGGATGTGCCTGTGGCTGAGCATAAGGTGAATGTTTGAATTCCCAAAGATTTGGGTGCATCGTCATGATAGAGAGATGAATATGATGTATCAGCCTCCTCTGAGCAGTTATTTGATGATGAACTCTAGATGACTCTCTTTTGTAATGCAGCGGGAAAGAAGATCTGTTAAGTGGACATGTCTGTGGACGACAACAAGTGAACGTGATCCTAGTGGCTGAGCACTAGTGAGAGTGGTTCTTCTGTGTAATGCAGTGAGCCAAAGATATGGACTTCCCTATGTATGTTCCCCTAGTGTCTGAGCACTAGTGGGTGTATGATATCCCTTGCTATATTTTTCAAGAGTCAAACCTGCTTGTAACCCTAATTGTAATGTAAAGGGTACATGTTAGCCCCATCTTAATGTGATTGATAATTAATGTAAAAGATAATTAATCCGGTTAATATTAATTATATTATGATATAGAGAGGTCGGCTCTGTTGTGCCAATAGACACTTATGTTGATAGGTCAAGTATAATATAAGTAAAGGTAAATTCCCCCTTGAGGAATCATATCTTTCATGTGAGTTTGGAAATTTCAGCAAGTACATCTTCTTGGGAAAAGTGTGCACCTCTCTTGGGCACTAGTCTTCTAGGGTTTGCAAGAACCCTCTTGTGTGCTAGGTTTTCTTGATGGTGAAGGTATTTCTCTTGAAGAATATAGAAAAGGATTTGGCTGGGTTTTCTTCCCTTGTTGAGAAGGGTTTCCCAGGATACTTCCTGTGTACTTGTGCATGGTGTTTCTTCTTGTGATCTTGGTTGATGCAACATAATTGGTTATGGTTTAAGTAAAATGATAAAATGGAATGAATTTCATGCTTAAACCTTGTCTATTGAAAAATCAACATGGTATCAGAGCATAGGTCTTGAATAACCTATTGCACAAGCATCTACCAGTATCCTCTCTTTTCTACAGAACCGTACGACCCTCTTAGGGTTTCTAGAAAATTTGTATGGCCCTCCTTTTTTAGGTGTTTCAACCCTTAATAATTGAATGTTGGGGATAATTTTGGCATAGGATAGTACAAACTCCTCCAACACATCTCCAGAGACTCTCAAAGTGAAATTCCGAGCATTTTGATATTTTGGCCCTAGGGTTTCTCTAATTTCTGCAAAAAATTCAGAATTAGGGTTTCTACAACTCATTGAAGGAGCTCTTCATCTCACCATTGTTCTCCTATATTTCAAAGGATTATTGTTGGTAGTCATAATTCCAACAAAACCTAAAATTTCTAGCCTAGCCTAGATGTTAGGTTTTCTAGCCCAGATGACAAGGGTTTGTGAAGAATCTAAAATTATAATGAACAAAACTATGATGGAAGATAAGTTTGATGGATCAAGAAACTTCAAGTTTCTGGAAGACAATACTTCAAGAGGAAGGCTTATTGTGGGTGATACAAAAAAGTGACACTATGACTACCCTCTTCATGAAGATGTCAAGAGGACAAAGATCAACCAGGTGTCATTGGAGAAATCATATCAGCACCCTCGGGTATGCACTTGTATATATACTATTTGTATCATTTTCATAAGGGTAATTGAAGGAGAAAGGAACCTTTATTGAATTCATGGATCCAAAGGGATCTCAGTGCATTCAGAGGAACAACACACTGAAAGTGAAGACTCCATGAGATATTCTTGTTTTGGTTCCTTATTTTTTCTTGTTCCAAACAGGTTAACAACAAAGGAATATGTTTATCCTTTAGAGGGATTCACTTGACTCAGAGGGAGTAAAAAATATTTGAGAAAGAGGAAGAATAGAACCATCATTGAGGCAACCAATGCAATAATGCATGATCAAAATCTTTCTATGATTCTATGGGTAGAAACATGCATGACACAGTATATGTTCAGAACAAGAGTCTTCACTAGACTTTGAAAAACATAATTCCTGAAGAAGCCTTCACCGGAGTGAAGCCTAATATTGAACACTTCAGGATATTTGGGTGCCCAGTGTATTTTCATGTACCCAAAGAGAAGAAGTCCAGGCTAGACCCTTCAGGGAGAAAGGATATGTTTATAGGATAACAATGAATCTTCGAAGACATTCCAGATTGACATCCCTGGTCAGAGACAGATTGAGACAAGAAGATATGTTTTCCTTGAAGAAGAAATATCCTTTCAAAGATCCAAAAAATATCAGATGGAGATTGACAGAGAGACAAAACCTTCTTCCTCTTCAGCAGTTCAAAGGGATCCATTATTCCATCTGATCCAGATGCTCCAGTTGATATGTCAAGAGATATTGTAGTAGGGCATAAAAGCCCTACCTAGGCTCACTCTGCATGAGGCAGAGTAACATACAAGCCCCTCAAGGCACATCCCTAGAAAGCAAAAGATATTTTTGAGCTATTCTTCAGTCATGAGCCACTTCATTGATTATGAGCCTCCTTGTCTTAGAGAAGCAACAGGAGAACATGTATGGAAATATGCCATAACATACGAATACCATTATATATTAAAGAATGATGTATGAGATATTTTTCAGATACCATAAGAGAAGTCTGTGGTGACTTCCAAGAGGATCTATAAGATCAAGCATGCAGCCTATGGAAGTGTCAATAAATACAAAGCGAGATATACAACCAGAGGATTCTCACAAACAGAGGGAGTTGTCTATAATGAGACACTTGATCCAATAATCCCGATACACTTCCATCTATACTACCATCCATGAGTTGAAAACTATATCATATGGATATATTCTTGATGAGTTTGGGTTTCAACAAGAGTGTTGTTGATCCAAACCTATATTATTACAGTGTTGGTGATGAGAGCCTAATTTTGGTGACTTATTCAGAAAGCCTTGTTGTTGGATACAAGTAATCTTTGACTTCTGATTTCGAAATAAATGATCTGAGTATAATGCACTACTTCTTGGGACAAGAAGTATGACAGAGGACCAATGGGATTTTTCATGAGTCGAGGAAAACATATTGTGGGAATATTAAAGAATTTCAGTATGACATAATGAAAAACCACCATGATGGATTTCAAGAAAATGAATGATGATGATTCAGATGAGATTGATCCACAACCGATTGGATCATTAATGGATCTAGTTAAACACCATACCTAATTCATGCTATGCAGTGAATGTGCTTAGTCAATCCATGAGTCAGCCGAAGTTAGTCTCATTGATAGTAGTAAAGCATGTATTGAAATATATACGAGGCACTGTTGGATATGGCATGAGACATGCCTCCAGTGTGAACTTGAGTTTGCAGGATATGCATATATAGATTGACAAGAGAGTACAGTGGACCAGAAGAGAACATCTGGTTGTTGTCTTACCATAAAGGTTGTCATGGTTTCCTGGTGCAGTAGGAAATAAAATCTCCGTGACCTTGAATACCACAGAAGTAGAGTATGTATCATTGAGTGTGTGAAGCAGTATGGCTCCACAAGATTCTAACATATTTACTTGATCATGATATGGGTCCTATGATGATAACCAAATCTGTGTGTAAAGATATTTGAGAACCTAGTGTTTCATGATAGATCAAAACATATTGAGATAAAATATCATTATATCAGAGACATTATGGAGAGGAAAATAGCACACATGCAGTACCTTCCTACACATGAGAAGATTGCAGACATATTCACTAAATTATCCTGATGAAGGATACCTCCCTAAAAGAAACCAAGACAAAGTTCAAAATACATCCGTGTGAGACTTTGCATGATGAAGAATGCCTCCCTAGCTAAGAGGGAGTGTTGATGATTGCAACTAAGTGAGACATTCTCCACGACACAAACCTAAGAGAGATCCCCTGAGAGGGGTGTGTGGTTCCTATCTGAGATAGATCTGGAATGTAGAGATGGCCTCCTCCTTATAGATGTTTGAGAAGAACTCTATATTATTCTTCTGTGTAACGTAGTGAGAAAGGATATTTGCAGAGTTGGACGTGCCTGTGGCTAAGCACAAGGTGAATGTGTGAATTCCCAAAGAGTTGGGTGCATCGTCATGATACATAGATGAATATGGTATATTAGCCTCCTATGAGCAGATATTTGATGATGAAATCTAGATGACTCTCCTGTGTAATGCAGTGGGAAAGAAGATTTGTTGAGTGGATGTGCCTGTGGACGAGCACAGGTGAACGTGATCCTAGTGGCTGAGCACTAGTGAGATTGGTTCTTTTGTGTAATGCAGTGATCCAGAGATATGGACATCCCTATGGATGTTCCCCTAGTGGCTAAGTAGTAGTGGGTGTATGAGATCCCTTTCTATATTTTTCAAGAGTCAGACCTACCTATAACCCTAATTGTAATGTAAAGGGTACAGGTCAGCCCCACCTTAATGTGATTGATAATTAATGTAAAAGATAATTATTCTGGTTAATATTAATTATATTATGAGATAGAGAGGTCGATCATGTTGTGCCAATAGACACTTTTGTTGATAGGTCAAGTCTAATATAAGTAAACGTAAATTCCCCATTGAGGAATCATATCTTTCATGTGAGTTTGGAAATTTCAGCAAGTACATATTCTTGGGAAAAGTGTGCACCTCTCTTGGGTGCTAGTCTTATAGGGTTTGTAAGAACCCTCTTGTGTGCTAGGTTTTCTTGATGGTGAAGGTATTTATCTTGAAGAATATAGAAAAGGATTTGGTTGGGTTTTATTCCCTTGTTGAGAAGGGTTTCCCATGATACTTCTTGTGTACTTGTGCATGGTGTTTCTTCTTTTGATCTTGGTTGTTGCAACATAATTGGTTATGGTTTAAGTAAAATGATAAAATGGAATGAACTTCATGCTTAAACCTTGCCTATTGAAAAATCAAGAAATATGTGGCAGCATGTGCAGCATGTAGAGAAGTAGTGTGGCTTCAGAAGATGTTTTTTGGGTTATTTGGTCTCAAATTGGAGGTAACCTACATTTGGTGTGACAACCAGAGTTGCATGAAGTTGTTAGAGAATCTAGTGTTCCATGATAGGTTGAAGCATATTGAGATCAAATCTCACTATATCATGGATATGGTGCATATGGGAGTAGTGAGGCTCCAGTATGTGACCACCGAGGAGAAGGTTGTGGACGTGTTGACCAAGCCACTGTCGAGGATGAAGTTCGAGCACTTTAAGGAAATGCTTGGCATGGTCCCTCTTCAAAGGGAGTGATGAGGTACATCTGCATTGCGGGGTAGTGTATGTCCTAGGGAGATGTTGTAGCTATTTGATAGCTATCCACAGGCCTTGGATGCATTGGTTGCGAAGTCACAAGGGTGCACATTATGAGGTATAGATGCATTGTGGGGTAGTGGATGTAATGGTGACATATTTAAGCTATTTGAGAGCTACCCACTAGCCTTGGATACATTGGTTGTGAAATCATGTTGTACTATGGATATTCGATGATGTATAGATTCATATGTTCAATAGTCAATGGTCATGATCTTGTGTGGAAACAAAGAATACCTTCCTAGTTAAGAGGGAGTGTTGATATTTTGATGTAACTACAGAAGATATTATTTTGTATTTGTATTTGTCAAACCTCAAGAAGGTTATTATAATATTATTGTATAAATCGACTCAAAAGAAATTATTGTTTTATTGTTATCCTTATTGTAAAAGTCAAAATATCCCCTCTTAGGGTTGCTTCTTTTCGTGAGTCAATTATGTGTATAAATAGAAGTCGAGTTCCTCTCATTTGTACACACACACAACTCACATTCTCTTGTGTATTTGGAGCATAGAAAGGAAGGTCTATCGCAGGAGGTCTTGGTTTCTCGGCCTTTGGTATCTTGGTCTTGGTCTATTTGTGGAGAGATATAATGTGACATTGTACTGGTTGAAGGAATCTATACTAAAGAATTGGTTGCTGGGTTTTCTCCCCCATGGGGGTATCCCAAGATATATCTTGTGTTCTGTGATTTTTTATCTTTCAGTGATCCTATTACATGCAATTGTTACTGAATGTTAAAGAAGATAATTGTAACTTCTAAAATTCTATCAACACGATCATATATTTTTGATAAATCTATTTTGAGGACAACCCTTTTGAGTTTATGGGTTTTGATGCTATGTAAGGATTCCTGAGAAACTCCGATTGCTTCATGAATTTGTTTGCCTTCCAAGAAGCCAAATTTCTCTTTTGAAATGGATTTTGAGAGGACTACTTTAAGCCTTCGACTGATAATTTTGGCTATCTCCTTATAGATATTTTTGCAAAGGGAAATTGGTCTGAAATTATCCAAAGATTGAGGATGATCCTTCTTTGGAATAAGTGCAATGAAATTTTCATTGAGAGGAGGATGTATGTACCAATTTGACCTAGACTCTTCCACTAATTTAAGCAAATCCTTTCCACGGAAGTTGTAAAAACCCACAAAGAAGTCCATAGACCACCCATCTGGACCTAGGATTTTGTATTTTTGAAAACTGTGCAGTACCTCCTTTAGTTCATCTTCCGATACTTCCTCCATTTGAGCCTTGTTGTATTCCTCTTCCACAAAACTGGGAAAGTGTAGGGCTAGTTGTATAATGGCATATATTGTTACCCTTCTTTCAGCTGAGAAAATATTTTTGAAATGTTGGGCTCCCAGCTGTGCCAGATCCTCAAAACATGTGATTTTCCTGTTGGATTCATCCTTTAGGCCCCAAGTGGTATTTTATATTTTTCTACCTTTTGCATATGCTTGGAAGAATTTTTTGTTCTCATCCCTATTTTGCATACATAGAGCCCTACTTTTTTGTCTCCATTCTACTTCTCTTGCTTTTAGGAGCTTCCTTTGTTTTTTTTCTAGTGCCAAAAGGACCTCTTTGGTCTCCAGGGATGTATAACCTCCACCTTAAGTGTCATAGATAGATTGTAATTCTACCTCCTCTCTAATAAGCTCTTGCTCGACCAACTTATTTTTCTTTTTAGACCATTCTATCGTCGCCTGTTTTATATTTTTTAGATTATGTGCTAACAAAACAAGTGCCCTCTCTTATTGATTTAAGGGATTCCATAACTCCTTTAATAAATTATTGTAATCCTCCTCCTTTAGCCAAGAAGAATTGAATTTAAATGGGCTTGTTGTTTTTCTTGTGTTTCCTGCATGATCAAAATCTGGACCAGGGGTCAAAATTTAGCTCAAAAATCAACATTCTCGGAATTGCTTCAAATCGAACGAGAGCGTAGGCCTCATCATTGTGAACCAAATGCAACTCGTTTCATCTCAAACAGACGTCGGGAGCGAGATATATTGCGATCTGTTCGAATCATCAAACAGGGAAAAAAAAGGACGCTGACTGTGCAGTCCGTATAGTCCGTACAGGCTGACGTGGCAGGGTTGTACAACCGTACGCTGGTGTGGCATGTGCTGATGTGGCAATTGTTGATTGGTAGACATGGTCAAATCGGAATACGACACATGGAATCATTTTGGTCAATGGTAAGGTGCCATGTGGCCCAGTCATGGGCTGCCATGTGGCACCCCTTTATTGGCTATTGGTTTGTTATATAAAATTTTGTTGGAGTCCGTAGGGTTTGACCCCTGGACCTCCCCACCATGTAAAGCCTTCACAAAGTCCACCCGACCAATGTACCACCATTTGTTCCTTATTGTATATATGTGTTTATTGTATTTCAATTCACATAATATTGCATATGGCGGGGGGTCGGGCCAGGGCTTAGCCCCGGCCCGTGGTCGTATTACATGTGACCATGCCATTCACGCGGGAGTTTTGTGTATTGAATGGAGCTCTAGCCCCCGGTCACACGACCCTCCAATACATGACCACAGCCAAAACTATAGCGCAAGGGTTTAACATGTGCCCGACACTTGGTGTTTAATTATTGGCTTTGAAAAGTAGCCCTTTTTGTAAATGCGCGTGGTCATATTATGGACTCATATGCCCGAGTGCTAGGCGGTTAGGGGCTGGCGCACCCATAACCATCCTATAGTTCACACCATTGGCGCGGTTGCGCCTGGTTCCAGGTTTTTGCATTTAAATGAGCGTGTGTTCTGGGTTCAACGTACAGGAGGTGTGTTTTGGTGAACCAGAGACAGCAAGCTTGAAGGAAGAGAATGGAAGGAGGCCTATCTTCTTCATTTTTTGGCCGAATGAGGTGTCGTAAAAGCCCAGCTAGGGGTTTTTGGACGTTCTAAATCCATTGGCATTGTTTTCAAATCTATTTGAAGACTTCTTTTGTAGTTTTTTAACCATTGAAGTTTCAGGAAGCTCCAGGGAGCTTGAAGCCCTCATTGATTGAGGTCATGTTTTGGTGAGTCCAAGTTTGTTTTCTGTGACTGAATAGTCATTTTTGGATAATTATTATGCTCTAAACACATTGGGACAGGTTTCAGAGGCTTTTGAGGAATTTTACAGGTGTTTTTTCCAAAGAGAATCTTAGGGAAGCTTAAGGCCACATGTAGAAGAGGTCATGCCCGGATGAGCCATGATCCGTTTTCAGAGTTCTATTAGTCATTTTTGGGGTTTTTATGTATTCTGATCCCAATGGTACAGCCAGAATTTCCATTGGAGTTGATCAGTAGCTTGTAAAAGAATCTTTGACAAATTAATCCCAGAGAGCCAAGTCCATTGATGGAGGCTCAAGGAGATGTAGCCCGGAGAGGGGTGAACTCCTTTATCATGTTGTTATTGTTGTGAGTGTTTGCTGGTTATTATTTGCTGCAAGTGATTATTTGATGTTGTATTGATGAAAACAACATAATTTAATCTTGCAAAGAGCTCACACATAAGCATTTAAAGGAAGAAGCATAAAGTTGACACATAATTTTATCTTGCATATTTTAACACATGAAGCAAGGTCCTGTAAAGTTTATTTTTAATGAAGTAGAGGGTGCTTGCATAGCATAACAAGTCAGCCTTCTATTTTCAAACCAGGTGGTATCAAAGCATAGTTTGTTTTGCTCATGTGTTTTCCATTGATAGCTTGAGATTTAGCTGTTGGTATTATTGTGCAAGTTTTGTGTTGAAGTTTGATATCTTGCAAGGATGGAGGAAGCTTCAAACATTGGTAGTTCTCATACATCTTCAAAATCCAAGTTCTTTGACAAAGAGATGTTGAAGGAAATTCTAACCATGAGAGATGTGATGAAAGAGATGTGTGAATATAGAAAGGAAAGCATTTCCCTTGAAGAGCAGTTGATGGCCATGAAGG
>JASDQU010242846.1:145527-156578 GCA_032191745.1 Picea mariana
AACAAGACATAAA
The DNA here is from genome assembly GCA_032191745.1 of Picea mariana. Taxonomy (NCBI): domain Eukaryota; kingdom Viridiplantae; phylum Streptophyta; class Pinopsida; order Pinales; family Pinaceae; genus Picea; species Picea mariana. The sequence continues at coordinate 145,541 of JASDQU010242846.1, forward strand.
AAATTACAGCAATCTTATAATTTACAAATCATCACATTTGGATAAATCTGTATGCAAAGATTTGTACAAAATGGTTCAATTAACGAAGAAGAGAAATCTTTAATTCACTAAATTGAAACAGAGTAATTGCTGTATTTTTAAAATAAGAGAAATCAGATATGGAAAACATATAAACCAAATCACATCAACCTGCAATGAATTACGATAGCTAAAGTAGTCAATAATTAATTGCAAACATATATGAATAAAACTTGAAATAAAAGTTTGATATATTGAAAGCTAAAGCTGTTACAAGACATCAACTTTCATCCCAGTCTGTATTATGAATCCATAGTCTGGTTCTCTCCATAGTGATGATGATGGGTTCCTTACAAAAAATAACAAGTATTTAAAGACCTCCTACAGGGTAAAACATCCTTGTGGGAATTGTCAAAACAGTTTACAAAAAATCTGGGAACAATCTCCCAAGTCCCTAATTTTCCTATGAATAACAACTAAAAACTATATCCAAATTGCTACAGCATGTCCCATTTGTCAATGAAATTCATAGGTACCTGTAAGTAGACAAGAATACAAAAGTTTAGATATTGTTTTATTGATAAATTGACAAAAATCTAATTTTTAAGACTAGCTACAAAATCTTGCGATTCTGTAGCTGGTCTTATTTGAGCACATAATCATTTTAAAATCAATCCAAAACTTGAAGAATTATATTCAAACTATTAAACAAATATTTAATTGCTAATTGGAAACCAAATGAATCATTCAAATCAAAACTTCTATGCTAATTTGAGAGCAAACGAAATCATGTTTGAATCTATTTTAACCAAAATAGGCTATAACCGATCAAGTATATTTTTCATGCAATAGTTTATGTCAACTCAGCACTTAACAAAATTGTTGTCAAATCAAAACGAAATTAACAAGATCATTTAAATCCAAACTAACTTTGAATCCATCGTATTATGCAAGCGACTGTGCTAATCGAGGCACGTAGCATTGTTTGCGAATCAAATCAAACATGAACGAATTGAACCAATTTAAGATCGACACAATCGTTATGCAAAATCAAAACATAGCCGTGTCCGAATTTAGCAAACAAATCTTGTGTGCAGGTGGAATACAATCATAATCCAAAACGAAAATATTGATTCAATCCAAAACAGAATCGTTCCTGGTAAATCGAAGTCAACAGAATTGTTTAAAAACAAACAGAACTTAATCAAAATCAAACCCAATCGACTATCCATACAGAATTGTTTCAAAAAGCAATCCAAATAAAATCGAAAACAAATCAATCATTTATACTAAACTGAGAATAATAAAATCTCATTAACTAAATCATAGCTGTGTCCAAGTTTAGCAAACAAATTTCCCACTCATGATTCATAACAAAATTGTTTTGGTAAAATGAAAGCAATAGAATCATTTTGAATCAAAACGAACAGAGCTATTGAAAGCAAATCCAATTGGTTATATTAATCCAAACCAACTCATAAAACGAAATTAATATTGAAATTCATACCTGAGTAGTAAGAAAAGGCTTCGATCATGATAAATTGGAATTGACAAAGGCCGTTGCTACCTCGACGTTTCTGAAAACAATTGAACCGATGGTTTTTTGTTTCTTCTCGTTGGCTTGAAGCCTATCGTTCTCCTTTGACAACACTGTAACTTGCTCCTCTAACGATTTGATCTTTGATTGCAACATGGGAACGTCAGTGTAATAATGCTCTAGCCAATCATTACATTGGATGCATAATGGTTGCTCGGGCTTTGGCATCATAGGCGAGGGTTTGTTCAAGTTACCAGGGGTTTCCTTGTGCATCTTGATTCCTGGGTAGTTTGGGTCGCTTTTGAGGCACGGAGGTAAGTTAGAGACATAGTCATAGGGTTCCATAGAGAATAAGCCATGAGAATAGGGGTATTCCTCAATCAAGAAACGTTCAATTTCAGAGTCCGAGTCCTCGTTCAGCACTATTGGCTTCTGGTCAACGTTTGGCTTGGGTTTGTTCCTGGCACATCTCGATATCAATTGGGCATTTTTCTTTCCACTACTGTTGATAGTAGTATCATTCTTACCTTTATTCCTCACAGGCTTCTTAGTGGCCTCAGTCTTGTCTTTAGTACACGGGTTGGCTATGGCATCGGGTAGATCTATGTCAGGGCAATCTGAGGGTTTGACAGGGGGTAGAAGGATATGAAGTGGCACAGCTGGCCCAACCAAAGTTTCTGTAACCACAACCTTGTTGATTTGAGCAGACTTGGGATTGACAAAGCCATTCCTAGATAGGAAGGCTTGCCAAATATCACCATGAAGGCTCAAATGGTGGACGATAATGAGTTTAATCAGGCCGTGATGGAAAAGGCTGCTATCAGCCTTCTCACGCTTGAATCTCTTAGACATCTTGTAAAGACTACGCAAGAAGTAATGTGGCATATTCAAAGGGTATCCTATAAAATTCATAAATAACCAGAGATGATACAGAAATACCAAGCCATACCGACCTTCATAGGTCACAAACTATTTAACAATTACCAAAATATCATGCCACCTGGGTTTGAGGGTAGTGATAGGCATACCTTTATCACAGGAAACAATCTTTCTTGATGTGAATAGTAATGGCCATGGCACCTCGTCTACTTTGGAATTTTTAAACCACCTTTGGCCTGTAGCTGGCAGTCCTATAGCCAACCTTAAGAATTCCTCATTGAGCTCGAGCTGTATGTCTCTGACTTTAGCCCTGCACCCGTCGAAGGTGAAGGCGAATTGTTGGGAAACCGAAAGGTTGAAACCCTCGAACCTTTGAATAAACACCAGCCAACCATCATTTTCTAAATCCTTATGGGCATTATCGAAAAGCAACAGAGTTTGGCTACCATTTGGGTCTATGCGCACCGCAGGCACCATAGACGGGAGCACACGGTGAGCAAGGTGAACGGGCAAGGGTTCGAACAGAGTATACGCAGGGTCGATAGCTCACAGGCTTACCCGAAAACAACAGAGTTAACCCGGGATAGGGGGAAGGCATTAATGACCGAATGTACGAAGGTGGTGGAGCTAGATCAGCCCATGCAAAACAATCATTTCCCACAGTACAAACGGCGATGCATATAGCGATTCAAATCACTATTGCACATGTCAAAAACTATGCCATTCAAACAATCAATGAAATCTATGGTAAGGCGACCAAACATTTGCGCGAGCAATAGTTTTAGCATAGTTTTAAAACCAAAACAATGATTCAAAATCAACACCAAGGGTTCGATCATATCAAATATGTGTTGCATGAAATGATTACACCGAGGGTCTTACCACAACGTCAATGTGTTTTCATGAAAACAATGTGTCAAGGTAATCGATGAAAGAACATAGAACATCAAACCACCAATGCATCAAAAACTCGATCATAAGAATATCATCATAGTCTTATAAAAAAAATGAAGTCATATTAACAATTAAAGAATACCAAATGAGTAAAGATCTTGGAGCCTTGCCAACTGTGCGACTATAATTAAAATTTGGAAACGCAATGAACACATAGACAAGAGTGACCATAATAATCCAGTGATGATTTTAATGTGACTTCGGGATTAAAGTTTTCACGCTTGCAGTCGTGAAAACAAGAACAAAAGCAGGTGTGCAAATGCATAAAATAATAGTGTCGTTTTTATTCAAAGAATGCGATGAAGATCAAGGGTTCCAAAAAACTTGGGCAGGCAGCTTATTAGGATAGTATAAAAAATGCGAATTGGCTGCCAACAGATTTTAAGACATTCCCAAATGCCGAAGTCCCTTTTTCATCATCCAAAACTCTAGATATTTTCATCTCGGTTCCAACGGGATATTACACAAAGGTATCCCCTCAGATAATATGTTCTATATAATACCTTTAGTTTATTTAATTAAAGTATGCTCAATAATAACCCAAAATTATGTAAATCATTAGAATGCCATAGAACCAAGAGTGAACTATGTGAAAATGATCATGTTGATGAAAGATGGTGAATGGAAAAGTATTCCCCTTGTATAACCCCTCCAAATCGTCTGATCTCATTATTAACCTCATTTTACCCTTCTGGTCAGGCTGATATAAGATGATAAAGTGACCTCCGACTGCAAGCGCAAGGAAGGGGAATCCAAAAATGGGGACATTACAATCCTCCCTTCCTAAATATTGCTTGTCCTCAAGTAATTCCATCACAAACTGATGCTCCATCAACTGAACCAAATGTAAATGTATTGAACCTGCATAGAAATGATCTAGCTAGAAAATGACACACACAATTTGCAGAGAAAATATGAGAAAAGAGAAACAAGAGATAAAGAATGGAAGAATTCTCATTAAACAAATGAAAGAATGATAATTTACACATGATATTCTCTTTATTACTCAACCAATGCACATTGGAGGAGAAGACAATGTGCCATAGTGGTGTTCTAGAGTGATCTAGACACACACCAACAATTACAGGAGTAAATTGCCACCTATTCTAGTCTCTCAGGCAGTTATGGGAATTAACTGCCACCTAGTCTGAGTTAACTAGTCTCTCAGTCTTCAGTTAATTGAATGAAACAAAGTGAAGTGAGGAGGAGATCAGGGAATCATGAGTAATGCGCTAGTCTGGTGATGATCCCAATGCTGCATGGTGATGATTCCAATATGGCATCTATACTCCACTCAACTGATAAAATTGAAGTGTGAACCGAAGAGAATATTCTCCTAGAGGAATATTCTCCCTAGACTATAAGAGACTGAATTATGACTAGTAAAAATAGGGAAGACCTTATGAAAAAGAAATCCTAGGTGTGTGTGAAGTATCTCCAACACCCCCCCTGAACATCACTATGGTGAAAATAAACAATGGGTCCTGCCAATGAGGCCATGTTAGGTACCCAAATACAAAAGATACACTGAAATAAACGAGGAAAGAGGTAAAAAATCATGGGAACCCCCCCCTCAAAGTACAATGTATGTAAAAATAAGAACTGACAGTTGCTAGGAAATATTATCCTTCACTCCAAGATGTTTGCATAGAGAATGGAGCTTTTTCTCAGTGAAGGTCTTGGTGAATATATCTGCAGTCTGTTCCACTGAAGGACATAACTACAGGTCAATGATCCCCTCATGTACTAAGTCCCCGATGTAGTGCATGTGGATCTCGATGTGCTTCATCTGCTGCTTATGAAATGGATCTCTACATAACTTTAGAATGCTCTGGTTGTCACACCATATGATGATCGGTCGGTGAAAATGAATTCCCAACTCAGTGAGAAAATGCTATAGCCACATAGTCTGAATGGTTATGTTAACTACCCCTTTGTACTCTACCTCGACTAAATATAGAGCAATAACATCCTTCTTCTTGCTCGACCAACAAATGGGCACAGAACCCAGACATAGTGAGTAACCAGATGTGGAATTGTGATCAATGCTTCAACCCAGTTAGATTCAGTGAACCCGATGAGGTCCAATGTAGAGTCTGTTGCATAGTGAATCTCGAAGGTGATGGTGCCTTGTACATATCAAAGGATATTCTTTGCAACCTTCCAATGTATCTCATGTGGCTACAACATGAACTTGGAGACTGCTCCAACTGCATAGGAGAGATATGGTCTAGAGTGTGTGAGATACAACAAGCTCCCCACTAGTTATCTATACAGTGTGTTGTTAACTAGTGGAGTGTCCCCTCCATCCTCAAGTCTGAATCCTGATAGGAAAGGAGTCAGGGAAGACTTACAGTATGTCATGTGAAATATCTCAAAGAGAACTCATGCATACTTGACATGAGACAATTTTATGCCTAATGCATCTTGACTGATCTCGAGTCCAAGGGATAAATGTAGCAAACCCATGTACATCATCAAGAACCTATCATGCCGAATCCTTTTGACTACAACAACTGCTGAAGTCCAACAACCAATGATAAAAACATTATCAACATAATTAACATACAAAACTAGGAGTAGAAGTGAATAAATCGTCCTGAGCATGTAAACATTCAGGTCTGAATTACAATGTACAAAGTTCTGTGACAACAGGTAGGAGTCCATATTGGCATACCATGCCCTCGAGGCCTACTTGAAACCATAAAGAGACTTCTTTAGTCAACAGACCGAAGATGAATCCTGCACAAATCCCTGGGGTTTCTCCATATATATATATATCCTCAAAGATATCACCGTGAATAAATGCATTCTTCACATCCATTTGATGGACTTCCCATCTCTTGGATTCTACAATGGAAAGTGATAAACATATGGAATCCATATTCACTACTAGAGTGAAGGTCTCATCATAGCCAATGTTGTGCACTTGCTGAAAGACTTTGGAAACTAGCCTGGATTTTTATCTTCTAACTTGTCCATCCACTGCACTCTTGGTCCTGTAGACCCATATTCACCTAAAAAGTTTCCTTCCTGAAGGAAGAGGAACCAAATCCCAAGTATGGTTCTCGAGGAGGCAGTTGTACTCCTCGTGCATGGCAGATTCCCAAAAGGGATTTCTAGAAACATCGCCATAGGACTGTGGATTTGAAGACTGAACCAAGAAAAGATGCATGGGTGGCATTGGTTCAGTGGTAGTGATTGCAAGATGAGGCTCCTCAAAATCATATTGAGTCCTCCTAGTATTAGCTGGATTCCCAACAAGATCTCCTGCATCCTGAAGAGTAGTCTTGGCCCACTTGGGCCTCTACTCTGGCTCTGCATCTACATCTACATGAATTGAATCTGCATATGACTGTATTGACTCGGTATATGAATCATATGAACCCTTTGAATCATAACTCTCATCTGAAGAATATTCGGTATGTGCATGCTCATCATGTCTGACAGGTGGAAGGAAAAAAGTGTCTGCATGTGGTTGTTGAGTTACATGTGAGACACTTTAATCGAATTGGACACTTTGCTCAATCATGAGCCGCTCTGAGGAAATATCAATGAGTCTGTATCCCTTCACATTGTCAGGGTATCCAACAAAGATACACTTTGTTCTCTTTCAATCAAGTTCCTTCCTCTTCTCAGAGGGAATCCTGGCCCATGCACGAGAACCGAATATATGAAAGTGGGTCTATTGCTATTTGAGGATGCTCCAAGCCTTGTAGGGGGTCTTATCCTTGACATATATATGGGGAGATATTTTTTGTATGTAGGTTTCACAATTAAGTTCTTAATCCCATAATATATGTGGAAGTGACTTTTCATGTAGCATGCAAAATGCCATCTCTTTTAGAGATCTATTTTTTCACTCAACAACTCTGTTTTGTTGTGGAGTATAGGGAACCGTGAACTGCAACTAAATCTCGACCTCATGAAAAATATTTTGTATCTCATGGTTGAAATATTGTCCCCCGTTATCTGTTTGAAGGAATTTGATCTTCTTTCCTGACCGTGTCTCAACAAGGGATTTGAAATATTTGAGGTGTTGAAATACCTTCAATTTTTTACTGAGAAAGAAAATCCATGTGAAGCATAAGAAATCATAAAAAAAAATGAGCACATACCTTGCTTTACTGATTGATGGATGCGAAAAAAGGCCCATTATATCAGTATGGATCAGATCTAAAGGAAAGGAATCCTTCTAAGTCTTTCCTTTGTCGAATTTCTCTTGAGGGTGTTTTCCAAGAACAAATCCCTCACAAATTCATTTGGAGAAGTGGATGTCAGGTAGATCATCAACCATTCCATGCTTTCTAAGCTATTGCATATATATGAAATTTAAATTCCCAAACCTTTCATTCCATATCCTATTACTTTCATCAGCATGGGTAAGCAGTAATGTAGAATCTGGTTCAATAAATCCAAAAAATCTGTAGAGTCTGGATTGATGATTTACCTCACCGGTAGAAACCTTGGAATTGGTTTTCATGTCATAGATATCCACATCATCAGGTGTGAATAAAACTCTCTTTCTAGTGCTAGATTTTTTCATATGATACACAAAGAGAAGATTGACAAAATGTTTGGGAATGTGTAGCACATTCTCGAAGCTTCTGTTTGTGAGTTCAATTATTCCTTTTCCAGTGACCTCGACTAGAGAGTTGTACCCCATCAGAATAGGAGGACCTTTTCATGCATCCAATGAAGAGTATACTTCTTTTGTGGATTCCATGTGGTGTTATGCTCCTGAATCTACAATCCAAGCATCGACATAGGAATTGATGACAATCAAAGCATGGCTATAATTTCCTTCTTGGGATTATGATCTTTTTCCTTCTTCATTTTGGAACCCTCAGGGGTGCAATCTCCAAGGATATTTTGTTGAAGTATTTGGGCCATTTGATATATTTGTTTCTTCATACATGCATATTTTGGATGGAATCCTTTATGTCAATAAGTGCATTTCTCCCCTTTTTTTCCTTTCCACCTTTAGATCCGAAGGCATTGTTGAAGGATTTTGAGTACCCTTACTTCTTTGGATTTGCATGTGATTTACTTTTGTATTTGTCTTTAGATTTCTAATTTTAATGACCACTACCATCCTACATAGTAAGTGCATGCACCTTTGGGCCTTTGATTTTTCCCATATTGATGAGCTTGTTCTGCTCTTGTGTTAGAGACTTGATAAAGGTCTCAAGAGAGGGAATCATCCAGGTGTCTCCATAGGTGAGCCTAATTGAATTAAATGTGGATACAAGCACTAAGTATTCTAGAACAAGTTTGGAGAGAATGGTAAGAACCATTTTTTTCTCCTCCTTAGATTTATCAATCCCGCAAGCTTTGAGTTGTGACAACAAATCCTTCTATTTAGTAAAGAAATCTTGGATATTGTTGAAGGTTTTTGGATCCAAAGTGAGAAATTACACCTCGAGCATGTGTCCCCTCATCTCATCCTATTTTATAGAAATCCCTTCCATGGTGGTCTAGACTTCATTGGGGGTTTTACAGGAGGATATGTGAAAGAGGAGTTCAAGAGAAATGAGACTGCAAATAGTTCCAAACGCTTCATCCATTCGATTCATATAATTGGATTTTTCTATGGATAATTTGGGTTCAGTCTTTGTGTTTATGGTTAAATTGTATAATCCTCTACTTTGAAGATGCACTATCATCTTCTTCTTCCATGCAAATAAATTATATGGTGTAAAAATGAATTCTTTTGGAAATTCCATTTTTCTGCTATCTTCAATCTTCGGTACCTGCAAAAAGGATCTGGTGTGTATTTTTCCTAGAAATCCATAGGCTCTGATACCATGTAAATGTGTTGAAATATCTATCTAGCAAATGACATACAAATTTCGAGAGAAAATATGAGAAAAGAGAAACATGAGAGAAAGAATGGAAGAATTCTCATTAACCAAATGATAATTTACACATGATATACTCTGTATAACTCAACTAATGCACATTGGAGGAGAATCCAATGCACCATAGTGGTGGTCTAGAGTGATCTGGACACACACCGCCAATTACGAGAGTAAACTGCCACCTAGTCTAGTCTCTCAGGCAGTTACGAGAGTTAACTGCCACCTAGTCCAAGTTAACTAGTCTCCCAGTCTTCAGTTAATTGACTAAAATAGAGTGAAGTGAGGAGGAGATCGGGGAATCATGAGTAATTTGCTAGTCTGGTGATGATCCCAATGCTGTATGGTGATGATCCCAATGTGGCATCTAAACGCCACTCAAATGATCAAACTAAAGTGTGAACTGAAGAGAATATTCTCCCTAGACTATAGGAGACTGAATAATGACTAGTAAACATAAGGAAAACCTTAGAAAAATAAATCCTAGGTGTGTGTGAAGTATCTCCAAAACCAGAATGAAACCGAAAATAGAGAAAATCAATCCTGCAATAACTTGATCAAAACCCAAAAGAACTACTCTACTAGGAAACCAATCTCACGAAAGAAAAAAATGGCTCTCACCTCTGTGTCAGCTGCTAGACTGTCTAATACTGAAATCCCCAGGTCCCAAGCTAATATCATAAAGGAACCACCATGATGATGTTTTTCCACTCTGATCATAACCATCTAAACATCATACCCACTCTGCATCCTCTTCTCTTGTAAATCCATGGTAACATACTTGTAAGGAATTACCCTACTTCCATGACTGGTAGCCAACATAGGCATGTAGGTGTAGTCATGACCTACAAATAAACTACCATACTTGATCTCAAATATAGGAAAAGGAGGTATGTCCTGATCATTGGAAATGACTCCAGGATGCTCATGGAATATAAACCCCTCTCCACTAGATATCTCTGTCACCTGTGCTTCCCCATACTTCGAAGAAATCATCAGAAAGTGCATGAACTGGTCAATTGTTGCATACATACTATCTTTCCAATGCACCCTTGGTAAATATGTGACGCGATCTATCAACATGCCCTCCCACTCTCACTCATAATTGGGCAAAGACTAGATCAAACTTGCTAGATTGGTGTGCCCCGACCTGCTCTGCTGACAATGTTGTGGGGAAATTCTACCCTATGGACTAACAAGCTAGGGCTTAAACTTGCATGCAGATCATGACCCTTCAGAAATTACTTTTAACCTTCTACCCCAAACCTAAAATCCTTTTTCACATGCAAACATGGAAAGAATCAACTAACCTTTTTATCGACGGTTGGTGTAGATCCTCCGTTGCGCTTTATCCCCTTGCTTCTACTGCTCCTTCCAAAAAGCGATCCTACAATCAAGACAAAACTACGCATGCATGCTATTTCTCTACTAGAGGGTTAGAGATTAAGCATAAATCGAATAAAACATATAAGATTCTTGCGTTTGGGATGGGAAAAGTATATCTTTATTAATCTCAAGATGAATCAACTAACAATGATAATAGAGCTTGGCCACCGTTCCTCGATCCTGATCCTGGGCTCCTCCTCTTCTTTGTCCTCCAACTGCTTTGCTTGAATTCTTCTAAAGCTTGAGGAAAGGATAAAGGGTTGGGACAAAACAGATTCGACAATTGGGCAGAGTTTCTTTGCTATGATTTTCCTCCTTTGAATAGTACCCATACCCCTTCTTTTATAGGCTAGAAGGAGCTAGGGTTTTAGGCGAACTCTCGGCCATGCATGGCTGGGAGTTCCAG
>JASDQU010242847.1:2371-16861 GCA_032191745.1 Picea mariana
GCCCTAATATTGGCTCATTACCCCTTAATTGGGGCATATTATATTAGTAATGTTATTTTATTTATGTCGGCTTTAGGCCATTAGTTGTAATTATACCTCCTAGTCTCCTATATATACCAAGGAGACATTTTCATTTTGAATTATCTTGTACTTGAACATTTAAGTGGGGTAAAAGAAGGTTGCCCCCTCGAAGAGGCTTATTATCTAAAATTATCTCTTTTTCAAGGCGTTGAGTACTTTTTCTAAGGATTTTCTATGCTATATTAATATTTGGTTCTTAACACCTTTAGTTATGGTAAACATGTAACTACATTTATTACATATGGTAAGGCTCTGTATTTTATGTGATATAGTCTTTTGTGCCAAAGTTCACAAGGACTTTCAGTAGAGTGAGCTAAGGCTACATGTGAGTGACCTTTTAACTTGTACAAACCACCTTCTTTTGTTCCAATAAGAACTGCAACTTCTATATTTTTTCCTTTAGACCACATAAGAACTTCACCATATATGAATGTAACCATGAATTAAGTTCTTTTTCAAACCTGGTACAAAGAGTACATCCTTCATTCTAATTGGACTTCCTGAATCAAGTTTGTAGGTGGCTTCTCCCATTCCTTTGATAGGGTTATGATAATCATCTCCATGTGAAACTTTTTGGTGTAATTCCTTTTATATAAGATTGGAGAGAATGTTCTTATGGCCTGTCATATGCTTAGAGTCACCACTATCTATGAGCCAAGTATCATCTCCAGGTGTCACAGATCCTGAGAGAGAAGAAAACAAAAAATATTCTTCAACCTCTTCTTTAGTTAAATTCTTAGGTGGATCATCATATTTAGCTGCATGGGCATGATGTATTTTGTTATTTCTCCTCTTGTATCCTTCCCTTCTCATAGGACAATTCTTAGCAATGTGTCGCATCTTATCACAATGATAACATTGATAATAAGAGAAATATTTTCCCTTTATTTGACCCTTATGATATTTATGGAATCTTTTTGGAGAGTGATATTCTTTATGAGAGTGGGTATCCTTTTGAAAATGAGACTTTTTCTTTCCACCCTTAGCATGAAAATATAGGGATTTATCTTCATCTCTTAATAGGATGACTTCTCGGTTGGATTCTCTTGCTTCTTATTGAACACATTCTTCCAATAAACTGTCAAATTGGAGTTTCTCTTTTCTTGCACAAATAGTTTGGATGAAGGCATACCAAGGCCTTGTGAGACCATTAAGATTTGTAATCATGATTTCATATTCACATAACTTGTCTCCAATTTCCTCTAACAGTTCCTAGAATTGAGAAACCCTAGATAAATGGTCTTGAATTGTTTTTCCTTTTTGCATCTTTGTATTCTTGAGTTGGGTTCTCAAGTTCATCTTATGGTTGATGTTATTTCCTTGATAATATTCTGGTTAGGGAATCAAACATATATTTTGGAGTATTCTTAGAAGAAGCATGAGGAATCAAGTGGTCTTTAATGGAATCTGCAATCATTCTTTTATCCCTAATCATATCCTTCTTATACTTCTCTTTGGGTTCATCTTCTTTGGGTTCCAGTACATTTTATTTTATGAATTTTTCAAGGTCATTCTCTTCAATAATGAGTCCATTTTTTTTTATTTCCAGGAACAAAAATTTTCCACACCTTCTATCTTGTCAACAAGCTTCGTGCCTGCAAACGTCTTGACCTGGAACTAGGAAAATGACCAGAAAATAAAAATGCTCAGAAAATGAATCTAAATTTACCAGGAGATGCGTTGGGATGAGGTGAGTTTGTTGGAGCTTCCTGTTTTAGAAAATTCCAAGTTTTACCCCGTGAAACTTAACCTGCGCAATTATGGACTCGTACTCGTTCTAGTTTCTTTTTTTTTCTGGTTTTTTGGTACCATTCAAAACTAGGGTTTGAATTTCTAGAGAATCTAGCCACTCAAAAATTTCACTCAAGTTTCCAAAATATGCACTAGGGAAAGGCACACTTCCCAAGATAGTTTTTGGTAAAAAACTCCTCTTGAGTAAAAATACCTAATGTTCTTGTACGACAACGGTGACATTTTTAGATACCTAGTGAAAGATTATCTATTCATTCAGTCTCTAATACCATGTTAAGTTTTAGTTTTGTTATTAGGTAATTCCCAAATTACGTGAGAATTCAATGTATTTCCAAAACAAAAACATAAAGAGGATCACTGAAAGAAAAAAATCACAAGGTACACAACATTTTATCCTGGGAAACCCTCATGGGGGAGAAAACCCAACAAAAATTTCCTCAGTAATATATTTCCAATACAATTCCAAGACTAAGACAAAAACACCAAACATAAACCAAGACCGACGATGCACCTCTCTTCTCCTTCCTCCTGCAACCACAAATTCCTTCAATATATGTGCACTAGATGAGTGAGTGTTAGAGTTTTCAAATGAGGAACCATCCTCACATATAAATACAAGTTGAGGAGGCACTAGGGTTATGTCTCTTCACTTGGTGGGGAGGAATTGTCCTATAAGTGGTTAAAACCACTTTATAATTACTAGGGGCTGACTTTACAAATACCACTATACAAATGTAGTTTGACCAATCCACAAAAGGGGATTTGATCTTATACAAGACCCAACTTGATTAACCCACAAAAGGGGATTTGATCTATTAAATAATAACTCAAATATAATTTGAATATTCTTCGAAGTTACAATATTTCAACATCTGGGAGGATCTCAACAATGATTTTGAGTGAATGGATTTCACACTCAATAGGAAAGACTTCCTCAACTCTGTGTACGAGTTGAAAATGAAAGATTCATGTTGCATTATTAACCGAGGTTCAAAAATCCCATAATTTCAAATATAGAATCAAGTGCCAATTCGATCTGGTTTAGTTGATCATTCTTCTTAATATCATTTTTAGGGATTTCTTAACAGCTTCAGCCTGATCATTATCTTAAGGATAGTGGGGATATGAGTGATCCTACATAAAACCTAGTTTTGATGTTATCTCTAACATCACGTGGTCCTGAAAATGACTGCCATGGTCAGTGACAATATCCCTAGGAACCCCGAACCTAGCAATAACCTAATTGGAAACAAAAAGTGTTGCAATTTCACCGTCATTTTCAAAGGTTAGCAAGGCTTCAAACCACTTAATAAAGTATTATATGGCCACTATGATATAACGATTCCCCCTAGAATAAGTTGGGTGGAATTTCATAAAATATACCCCCCACTTGGTGAAGGGGATGATAGTAATGATGGGAAACATGGGAGCAGGGTGCACAGACATATTCTTTGTAAAAACTTTCCAATGATTTAATTCCTTGACCACCTCAATACAATCCTTAAACATCATAGGCCATAAATAATCGGTGTGAAAAATATTCTCCGTTGTTTCCAACCCAGATATATGACTGCCACATGCTCCACCATGACAGTCATTCAAAACTACTTCAACCTCCTCATGAGTGAGGCAATGACAGACTCTCAAGTTTACCCCTCACCGATATAATGTGATAGAGTTATGATATAGTTTTTATCCATATGACAAATCCATGGTCATTCATCTCATCTCAAAGTCTACAAATATATAAGGATATATCTGTACCAAGGGTCAAATGAAGAGATGAGGAAGATGTTCTCATTGGGGAACAAGTCGATGATTTCTCCCTCCTCATTCTCAACTAGAAATTTCGACATTAATTTGGCAAAGAAAAAATATTTTTTAGATTTCACCGAGGAAAAATCCAAGTCTAATTCTTGAAGCACCACAATCCATTTGTTGTAATTACCACTGAAAATTTGCCAAGTCAAAACATATTGGAATGGATTAACAACGGTGACGAAGGTTGTCTTATGTAACATAATATAATGACGAATACGATGAACAACATGAAATTATTTCAAGGCTAGTTTCTCGACATGAGATTACTTAAGTTGGGGACCCAACAAAGTTTGACTTAAGTACTAGATGATGTGCTCTTGGATATCATCATATTCTTGCACCAGGATCATCACAATCGAGGATTCATTTGCCACCAAATATAACAAAAATATCGATTATAATTAGGGGGACTCAACAAAGGAGTCGAAACTAAAAATTTATTTAATGCATCGAAAGAACGTTTTTCTACTTCATCCCAACATAATGGGACCCCCTTTTTCAAAAGTTGCATGTAGTCTTTCATGATATTGGCATAATTTGATACAAATCGTCTAAGGAAATTTTCTTTACCTTGTAGGCTTTGAAGTTGTCATATTGTACACAAGGGAGGAAACTGAGTAATTGTTTCAACATTTAAGGGGTAAGCCATGATCCCTTTCATTGAAATGATCAATTCCAAAAGATGTCCAAAATTCACGCAAGAAATCAAATTTCGTAGTAATGACACCTTTCAAAAACAAGGAGGAGGTGTACCATATGTTAAGTGCTTTTTCACGAATGAAACGTAAGCTCATCGAAATAGGACTCCACTATGTGATTCAAATCATGGAAGATGTTAGCACATAGAATTGTAGTCCAGTATTCTCCTTGAAGTGTTCCCTTGATTTTGAATTTAGAGTTGTGAACTGGCACTACGAACTGGTTAAAGAGGAGAGTTGTAGGTTCGACTACTTGTAGAGACCCTCGAAAAATTTCAAATATACCAACATCAAACTTAGGACCATCATGTACTCGATGATGTTTTTCATCCTATTTTAAGGTCGATAAAGTGGTTTTGGATGTTTTTTCCTCTTGGCGTTGTGAACTGGCAGACAAGGGTGTTGTGAACTCATTTCCTGCAGCAGTTGCTTATAAACATTTGACCATAAATCCAAAATGGTGATGTGGGATTTTATGAAATTTTTTTTAGAGGAGAATAATAATGGCACTGACTTGCTAACCAAATTTCATCCTACCCTAGTTTATAATTTGAGATATATAATTAAAACACCAGTGCCCTGCAAATTGGTGTTGCAAACTCTCTATTTTGCATAGTTGTTGGATATTTTCCTTGTTTGGGGGTTTCCACCTATCAAGGAATGTTCGAATGGTATCCTAGAATTTATTTAGACATTAGGGACATGTGTTCCATCTCCAAATCAATCAGGATGACCTATTTCAAAAGGAATTTATCATCATAGAAAAAATCCCCCAAAAATAGGAATTTGTTAGGATTTTGTTGGAATCGTTTGTAACAAGACTCCTAAATAGAGGAGGATCCTATGTAAATCCTTGGTTTCCACCTCCTTAGGGTTTATAGATATTATTCACTATAAACGAAATGATTTTTGATGGGAAAATGGTTGGATTCATGATCCAAGAGAGGAGAAATCTTGAGGAGCAGTTTTAGTTGTTGATTTGTAAGCCTGAAGGCCTCTTTGTAACCAACATTTTTCCATTAAGATTCCTGAGAGGAATTTATAAGTTTTTCTTCTTTATTTTCCCATTTATTGCTATCTTATTGATTTAATATGTTGCAAGTTTTTAGGATCAAAGGATTCCTTTGATTAATGGATCCCTAATTAGCAAAGGATCTGTTATAGATGGTTTATTAATCATTGTTTTTGTTCAAGCATTTTTCTATCTATTCTACAGAGAGGATCTAGGTTTAGTAGACTTTATTCTTTTGTTCACATTCCTTTCTTCTAATAATCATCATATAATCTCTTAATCTGATATTTATGCTGATTTCCTTAAATCTGCAGATTGGTTTTTACTCCATGCCCAATGGTAGACCACTGATCTTCAGTCAGAATGTTGCCCTCTTTGTTTTTCTTTCTTGTTGTTCCACCCTTTTAAATTTATTTAATGTTTTTACAGGTTCGGACAAAGGGAGAAGTAAGGTATCTTCATGCTCTGTGATGTTTTTTTTTTTTGTTAATGGAAATGGATCAATAAAGAAGTACTAAGCATTTTCTGCAGCAAAGATTCTTGTGTCAGGTGTTTTCAAAAGTGTGTTTTCCTTTCATGTTAATGTTTCCTTATCTTTGTTATTATATGAATATATGTGTTTTTAGTTTTCATTGTAGTAGAGTGATTCAGAAATCATTTGCAATAATGCTCTGAAAACTTTATTTTTCTTACTCTAAAGTTGGATGTGAAATTCATCTTAAGCGATGCTTAATATTCAAATATATTTTTATTTTACTTTTCTACTACATCAAATAAGCTTTATATTTTGAAAACACTGCCTATCCTTCCTTTTTTTTTGAACTGCTTATAAACCATTTTTGACCTTTACCTTTGAGTTTCAAACTCATGACTCCATGCCCATAGGTTGTCTTTGATTCTTGTTCAACCACCCATAAACCCAAAATCCTTACTTTACAGAAAATCTAGTCATTGAGCTTCATATCAAGCTACTATTGAAGTGACATTGGGTAGAATGCTTGCAGAGAGAGCCTTCTCTGATTGAAAAGCCCAACTTTTAGTCAAGATTTTGGTATGAAATGGTTACCTTGATGGTTTTCGCCTACATCCTAGAAAACTATTGAGTGCTAACATCTTAGCGCCGCCATCAGGGATGATAATGAAGACACCTTGCCTGGGTGAAATCTGAGGCTTAGATCTAGCGTTGGATGGTGAACTGAAGCTAGACACTTCTAGACTTCTTATATTTCACCATGGAGACTCCACTTTTCAGATATCTATTGGTGACTCCCTGTTTCTGGCATTCATTCAATGAAATATTTCATAATGCATTCAATGGTTATTGTAAATAGAGGTATTATGTTGATTTGATTTATGAGTAATGTTATATAGAATTTGATATTTTATATAAAATATCTACCAATCTTAAAGATTAGGGTGCTAGTAGTGAAGGAATTGTTGAAGGAGTATTTGTTCCTCACGTTCCTCAACTACTTTCCAATGTTTTTCAAAGTGATATACTTTTCCAAGAAATTGGAATAGAAGCAAATAATCAGACAAACCAAATTGGCAGTAGTCATGAAACTGGTAATATCTAGAGACAATCCCAAATTCAGCTAGAAAAACATGTAGAAATAGTTGTCCTTGATCCAATGGTAGCTAATTTGGAGGATTTTATCAACCTGAGTTTTGGACCTTTTATCTTAGAACAAAAGGATAGAAAAATACTTAATGTAACAAATTGTTCACATAAGCTGTCCCAACTAGAATTTCACTATGAGATCCAAGATCCAGTATTTTTTTTAATGGATATAGTTTTTAAGAAGGGCCCTTATGTTGCATATTTTGATTTGATAATATTTTGTAGTTGTAAGTATGAAGTACTGAATAATTTTCTTCTACAAAGGTAATATTATTTTTATTCTTTCATTTGCAATATACAATAAACTTGTTTTACTAGCCAAATGGTTGCATGGTTTCACTGGAAATATGATTTTACTTAAGAAAAGAAGCTCATTTGGATAAAATAATGTAGGAAAGTATATAAATAAGCTTTCTACTCAAGCATTTGGTTTTCATTGAATGTTTTTCAGTTTTCAATAAATGATYAGAGGTGCTCTCAAGGAATAGACAAAGTACATATTACAGAGATRGAATGGATAAGGCACTAGAGATGCATGTTCTTGGAGCCTCACAGGGAGGTATCAATCCCCTAGGGAGCCATATTTTAGAAAATATAATTGTAGTCCAATAGTCTCCTTGAAGTGCACCCTTGATTTTGAATTTGGCGTTGCGAACTGGTTAAAGAGGATAGTTGGAGATTTGAATACTTGTAGACGCCCTCGATAAATTTCAAATATACCAGCATCAAAATCGGAACCATAAATTACTCCATGATGGTTTTCATCCTGTTTGAAGATCGATAAAGTGGTTTTGGATGTTTTTTCCTTTTGTCATTGTAAAATGGCAGACAGGGGTGTTGCGAACTCATTTCCTGTAGCAGTTGCTTCTAAAGATTTGATCATACATCAAAAAAGGTGACGTGGGTTTCCTGAAATTTTTTGTGGAGGAGAATGATAATGGAATTGACCTACTGACCAAATTTCAGCCTAACCCAGTTTATAGTTCTAGATATATAATTAAAACACCATTGCACTGCAAACTCTCTATTTTGCATAATTGTTGGATATTCAGCTTGTCTGGAGGTTTCCACCTGTCAAGGAAGGTTCAAATGGTATCCTAGGATTTATTTGGATATGAGGTACATGTTTTCCATATCCATATCAATCAGGATGACCTGTTTCAAAAGGCATTTATCATCGTAGACAAAATCCCAAAAAAATAGGAATTTGTTAGGCTTTTGTTAGAATATTTTGTAACAAGACTCCTAAATGGAGGAGGATCCTATGTAACTCCTTGGTTTCAACCTCTTTAGGTTATATAGATATTATTCACTATAAATGAAATTTTTTTTATGAGAAAATGGTTGGATTCATGATCCAAGAGAGGAGAAAACTTCAGGAGTAGTTTTAGCTGTTGATTTGTAAGCTTGAGGGCCTGTTTGTAACCAACATTTTTTCCATTAAGATTCATAAGAGTTATTTGTCAGTTTGTCTTCTTTGTTTTCCCATTTATTGTTATCTTCCTTATTGAATATATTGTAGGTTTTGAGGATCAAAGTATGTCTTTTATTAATGGATCTTCGAGTAGCAATGGATCTGTTGTAGATGGCTTGTTAATCATTGTTTTTGGTCAAGCATTTTTTAATCTATTCTACAGAGAGGATCTTTGTTTAGTAGAATTTATTATTTTTTTCACATTCCTTTATTATAATCATCATCATATAAGCTCTTAACCTGATATTTAACCTGATTGTATTCAATCTGCAGAGTGGTGTTGACTCAAATCCCAATGGTAGACCACTGATATACAATCACAATGTTGCCCTCCTTCTTTTTCTTTCTTGCTTATACACCCTTTTAAATTGATTTTTTTTTTTTTTCAGGTTTGACCAAAGGGATAATTAGGCTATGTTCATGCTCTGTATTTTGTTTTTTGTGCTTAATGTAAATGGATCAATAAAGAAGTACTAAGAATTTTTTGCCGCAAATATTCTTGTGTCAGGTATTTTCAAAAGTGTGTTTTCCTTTCATGTTAATGTTTCCTTATCTTTGTTATCATATGAATGTCCATGTTTTCAGTTTTCATTGTAGTAGAATGATTCAGAACTCATTTGCAATAATGCTCTAAACACTTTATTTTTCTTTCTCTAAAGTTGGATGTGAAATTCATCTTAAGCGATGCTTCATATTCAAATATGTTTTTCTTTTACTCTTGTACTACATCACATAAGATTTATGTTTTGAAAATACTTCCTATCTTTCCTTTGTCGTTGAACTTCTTACAAACCACTGTTGACCTTTACCTTTGAGTTTCAAACTCATGACTCCATGCCCATAGCTTGTCTTTGATTCTTGTTCAACCACTCATAAACCTAAAACCACTACTTTACAAGAAATATGGTCATTAGGATTCATATCAAGCTGCTATTTAAGTGACATTGGGTAGCAGACTTGTAGAGAGAGCCTTCTCTGACTGGAAGGGCCAACTTTCAGTCAAAATTTTGCTCTAAAATGGTTACCTTAATGGTTTTCTCCTACAGCCTAGAAAATTATTCAGTGCTAACAAAAGGAAAACATCATGTCCCTCTAAAATGTAGTGCCAATGTTTTTAAGTCCAAAAGGAATCTTCTTATAAGAGAAATTTCCCCAAGGAAAAATGAAGGTTATCTTGTGTTGGTCTTATGATTGGATCTCAATATGGTTATATCAAGAAAAACCATCTATAAATGGAACTATTTCACTTCCCACACAGTCATCTAAAATCTGATCGATGAATGGCATTAGGAAGTTATCTTTCATAGAATCTTTGTTGAAGTCCCAAAAATCCATACATATTTGAATCAGTCCTTGCTTCTTATCAACTGGGACTAGGTTTGAAACCCATTCCATCAAAGGAACTAGATAGATGAAGTCATATTTGAGAAATTTCTCTACCTTGAATTTGTTCATTTCTTCCTTCCTAGGATTTATTGGTCATAAGTTTTTTCGAACCAGATTGACTTTCTCATAAGTTTGAATCTTGTGTTGAACTATCCAAGAATCTATGCTAGGCATCTCCTCATATGAACAAGAAAAGCACATCTTAAAACTCTTTCCATAGTTTAGTATACAAACAAATCTCATCTTGAGATAAATCTTCTCCAATGAATAAGTTTTCAACGACATTAGGGTTGTTAGAAATATTAATTGCGATGATTTCTGATATATTCTCCACGTTCCCCTCAACGTAGACGTCATGTATGGAGAAGGGGTTTATTGTCCGATAGACACTCCTACACATAGCTTACTTAAATTCTCCATTTTCAATATGACTAATAATGAGGAGGAAATATGATCTGTGATGCATATCCTCCCATGGACTTTCATCTCCAGTCATTGCCTCAATGATAGCTTCATCTAAGGGAGAAACAATGTCAATATGGTCTTCAGAATTTAAACAATTTTGAGCCCAAATAGGCTCTAGAAATATATCATCCTCCTCTGTCAATGAAGGAGTTTGATCCGGGTCCATAGTGGGTTGTTAAATATATTAGTAAGCAACCTCAGTTGCAGACAAAGGTATGGTCATCCCAGTGTTAACATGGTGTTTACCCACATCACACGATGAGTGTAGCATCCAAAGATCATGTAAATATGATGTTCTAAATGAAGCGACTCTCGAAGAGAAATTCGGTGGACTCAAATTTTGATATCCAACCATGGTATATAAAAGGTACAAAATCAGAGTGGAAAAATAAAAACATCCCGTGAGAGAAAGATACATCCCACAACCGATACTCTAACTTTCTGACTGATGGTTTTCAATCCACAGAACTATAGATGTTGGAATGGTCGCAGCCTCGAAAAGGTTGGAAGCCACCTGGTCGATGGTTACAGTTATTCCCTCACGGGGAAATCGTATAACATGAAACACCAATGAGATGACGACTATTATGGTGTTAGACCAACTCCTCCTAAGAAATAAACTATAGTTGAGCAACGCATCAGCTAATTGGACCTATATACAAAAGGATTTTCCTCCTAACCTAACTACACAAGATGTAGTAAGACCATGGGGTCAAAACGATCATCCATTGAAAGATAGAAAGAGAGTCAGGGAAGGGTTAAGATTTGGAGAACCAATAACTTTCCCACAAGACAAGGACATTATGCATGTCAAATCCCCTTGATCATCAATGATCCCTTTAATCATAAGATTATTAGACATGATGTTTTTTTGGAAGGCCACATGATAGGTGTTGCACCTCTTTCGTCACCTAAATGAGAAAAACAAAGGTTCTTACAAGCTTAGTTGGGTTAGCTAAGAAAGACAATAGTAAAGGAAAGGGTTAGACGAATAAACATAAAAGACTAAGCTAAGAATTAAACTAGGGAAGGAAAAAACAATTAAACTATTGTGCATAAGGACATAAGAACAAGAGACAAACAAGACTCACGTCACCAATGGAAGGGATTGTATTAGTGAAAAGAAAACACCAAATAAAAAGGGGACTTTGGGTCCCTTCTTCCTCCAAGGGAGGGCTCTTGGACCCCCACGATTGAGCTCTTCTTACAAATTGAAAACTTGAAAGAAATGGTGAAAGAATCCCAAGCTAAACCACTCAAAAGGTGATGTGGATTGCCCAAATGGAATGGTGCTAGTATACCTTTGATGAGAAAAGAGGTTTCCCCAAGAGAATAGCAGCAGCATAACCTTGCAAATGAATTCCTTGAAGATGTACTGCACCCATGGTCTTGTTTTATAGCACCACTTTGAGGTATTGTACAACCAACTTTTAGTGTGAAAAGGGGTTTTTTAGGGCACCTTTAGGTCTTTGACCAGCCACCCAGTCGGATCCAGCTGAGATTTGGATGTCAAATCGACTTGGAAGATGAACGAGAAGTGGGTGGGAGGCTGACCAACATCATAAATGCGTTTTTCTCAGGTGTGCACAGCTTTTAGCGTCCACAGTCATGCATCGTGCACATGTGCGCTTTTACTACGTTTCCTAATGGTGCATGTGGTCACGCACCCTGTATAGTTATAGAGCATCCTGATTTTATATCTAGTTGTATATTTTTTGACCTTTTGGAAATGTTTTTTTGGTAATTTTGGTCCATGGGTGAACTAATAGTTGTTTGAAGATGTTGGATTCATGTAACCATTTGCGGACTAAATTTCGGTGATATCAGATGCCCCCTAATGGATGAGGTTAGGAGAATATGGATAGCCGAAATTCATCATTGTTTCTTCTACTGAGAGTATCATTGTAAGAAAGAGCGATAGTAAGAGTATCAAGAGTGACCCCTTGGAGGGAGAAGGGAACCTGTAGGACCCAACCTTTCGCAAGGTGTGGAAAATAAATTGTGTACAAATGAGGCGGGCATGCCCCATGCTCGTGTTATGTGACTCAAAAAAGGGTGTTGTACAGTAACTGAAATTGTGTGTTGATTTAGAAAAATGTAGTGCCCTCGGGGGTGGTTTTGATAAAGGCAGAGGACAATTCTAATGAGGAACAATAATCTAAACAATAGGCAATGACACCTGTAAGAAGTATCACGGACTCTATGGGCAATGATAGCCCAACAAAGTTTAGAGGTCTTCAGCAAATATAGGAAACAACTGCAATAGTCACAAAGTAAGACCCACCGTAACATGACAAAGTGTTGAATTCGAATGTTATGGGGGTCAACAACAACGGAGAGCAATGATGGTTCTCCCTGTGTCATCCGAGACTCTTCATTGTAGAGGTAATGAGAATCAAGATACTGTCGCCCTTATGGAAACTGTGCTGATGTTGACAAAAAGGGAGATGTGACTCCAAGAAGAAAAGGGCTTCGTGAAATCCACTAGGTGAGGTCAGGAACTGAGGAGGTACATGGAATAAGTCAAGATGCATGGAGACTCAAGACTACCCTTGGTGGGGAATATAGGCAAAGTATAAGTGGCCGCAATTCAACTAGGTCGAGTGTCACGGGGCCAATGGGACATGGGATAAGTTGTGCCAGAGGCGGGACAAAGTGAATGAACTCAGAGAGAAGAGGTAGGTGATAAGGAATGTCCCAACCAAGGGTGACTTGGGTTGCATTTTCCAAAAAGGAAGAAGGTCGCCAAAGGTGACGACAAAAAGCTATGTAAAATGTTGGAAACAAAGGATTAATTAGAAAAAGAATTAAAAAAATCATTGGGGATAATAATGCAAATATAGAAATGGGTACCCCTGTGTAAGATGGCTTGGCCTAAGGACAATGAAAGTTGGTTAAAAAACAAGTGGTGGGTTGGGGCCCTATAGGTGGGTTTCTATAGTAGGGAAATGTATGGAGGGAAATTTGAAGATGGGAAAATCCGTGGTGGATGAAATGGATGGTAAATGATGCTGCAGGAGTGCAGTCAAAATAAAACCATGAGGAAGTGCCCTGGGAGTCCGTTGGGTAGGCTAGCAAAATGAGGAGAAGGAGTATGTGGCTAATTCACAACATGATGTAAGACTATCGGGACTCCTATCCCTAAAGGTTGAAAACATCATGAGTGTCAAAGTGCCAAGGGGGGATATGAATGGGACAACTCATGTGGGGGAGAGTGATACCAGGTGATAGTACCCAAAATGTAGTGGAGGTGACAGTACTGCAAAGCCAAATATAGGGACCCTAAAGGAAAATTTCAGAGGGTGTGACTGGAAATGAAATTGAGATTCAGAGGGAATGATTACATGCCAATGTCGATTATATACCTGAAGCGGTTCTGCTGGTGTGTGATGACCAAGTACCTATACGCATGACAACCAAATACCCAACGTGAACAATATCTGAAGATAATCCAACATATAACCATTTATTTGATAATTTTGAACATGAGCATGCGTACCTGAATGGGGTATGAAAAAATGGCTCCCCAGGGGTTAAGGATGAAAAATGGCCCGGGGACTGTGTTGATGTAGATGACGGGGTGTTGATCTCGTGGATGAAGATGGATCGAAAAATGGACGCTCGGAGCTCCCAGAATTGAGTCTGGAAGTTTGGAAAAAAGGGACTATATATAGTTGTAGGGCCCACATTTCCACCTCATTTGTACTTGCTACTATAGTGGTTAGAGAGGAGATTGCAGAGTGGATTTGGAGATTATAAGAGTGCAAGGTAGCCGATCTAGGAGGTGTGAGAGTCAGGTTAGTGGTCTCATCCTCCTATATAGTAGTTAGGTGTCAACTTTTGGGCAGGACCGTACGGTGGGTTTTTAGGGTTGTGGCCCCCTAGATGCACGGGTGATCGATGGCGACCCACACACAAATGCACAGATGTACTAGTCACAACCACGCATGGAGGGAACGCTATTTGGGAAAATATGCATGCATGGGGTGCGCGCTTGTTCCTAAAAACAGTTGAGCATATGTGCGCGGCTGTGATGCTGACAGTTGCACATGAGTGCGCAACTATGTAGTGAACAAGCGTGCATTCAATGCACACCTGTGGGCTTAACAGGCGTGCATACATGTGCACCTATGAGGTAAATAGGTGCGCATGTGTGCACGCCTATGGGGAAAACAGTCGT
>JASDQU010242847.1:40413-53435 GCA_032191745.1 Picea mariana
TATGCCCCCCCCTGGTTACGCCCAACATTCGAGGCAGTGCCCCGAAATTTTTTTTTGGGGTGGTTTTTGCTATTTTTAGTGGATTTGTATATTAATCTTGGATTAAGGGGTTAAGGTTTTGGTATCTACGGAATACCTAAAAACATTGTATATATTGTATGGAGAATGGTGAAATTCGATATATTGAAAATAATAAAGGTTTTCCTGGTTGAGGGTTTTCGGTATAAAATCTCTGTGTACTCTGTGTATGAGCCATTGATTAATTTCTATACTCCTTAAGAATCTATATGCATTGCTTTACTTCGCAGGTTTAAAACTTACAGTACTGTATATGTGGATGCAGGTGATCATTGGGGACGATGCCTATCCATTTGAGAGAGAGGGACTGGGCCCGACTGAGGTAGGTCATGAGGGATGAGAAGCCGACAGTTCGTGGTGCTTTGGCAGCCTATGGGCTGCTGAAGTTTTTTGAGTACCCACTGTTGAGGGCACAGGAGTATCTGCTGCAATTCCTAATCTCAACGTGGAGTCC
Source organism: Picea mariana (assembly GCA_032191745.1). Classification (NCBI taxonomy): domain Eukaryota; kingdom Viridiplantae; phylum Streptophyta; class Pinopsida; order Pinales; family Pinaceae; genus Picea; species Picea mariana. The sequence goes on from JASDQU010242847.1 coordinate 40,946, forward strand.
AGAGTTGCAGTGTTTCATTGTGCACGGGGAGGACTTGGCATTCTCTGATGAGGAGGGTGTCTATTTTCTGACTGGGCTCCCTTTTCGGGGTGCCCTGCGGTCGGTCGAGCCGGTGGTAGTTGGAGAGGGGTAGTTGGCTACCCTTGGTAGGACATATTGTTCGGGATAGGATTTTATGTCTGGGTCAGTGGTGAGGATTGGGGTGATGGATGCCCTGGTACATTGTTGCATGGAAGTGATGGTTGTGAGAGTGTATGGGTCACTCGCGACTCAGCGTATCAATTGTGGCCAGCTGAGGATTATGTAGAGAACATTAGGGGGTGAGAATTTCGCCTGGGGCTTGATGTTGCACGCTAAGATTGTGGGATAGCTCACCAGGTGTCGGGCAGCCAAATCAGGGGATTTTTCCTTTGGATCTATCCTAGTGGCTTGGTTTCTAGAGAGGGTGCCGATGTTGCACCCGAGAGTTTTGTTAGACCCATCAGGAGCGCGAGAGCCGTGACTATGGTGGTGGTCAACGATTTTGGTTCGTCATGGGGGTGGGGAGTATGGACACTACTTCACGGCCGAGGCTTCACAGGTGTGGCATCAGATGCCACAGATCATATTGCAGTTTCCATACAGTGGGATAGATTTATGTGATGACCCTGAGATGATATTACCTCTGGGAGAGGTATTCGATCGTCGAGGTATGATGTGTTGGTTGTTGGTTTTGTTGATTTGTTTTTTAGATAGTATAGCATATATTTAATATTTGTATGGATGCTGATGCTATCATGTGTTTGTTTGTGTAGATGTGGAACCACATGGATGAGAGGTCGAGCTGATCCAAGCGCTAGCTCGCCAAGGGCCTGTGAGACCACCGCGGGGAGAGTTGTGAGCAANCTGCTGAAGTTTTTTGAGTGCCCACTGTTGAGGGCACAGGAGTATCTGCTGCAATTCCTAATCTCAATGTGGAGTCCAGAGTTGCGGTGTTTCATTGTGCGCGGGGAGCACTTGGCATTCTCTGCTGAGGAGGGTGTCTATTTTCTAACCGGGCTCCCTTTTTGGGGTGTCCTGCGGTCGGTCGAGTCGGTGGTAGTTGGAGAGGGGTAGTTGGCTACCCTTGGTAGGACATATTGTTAGGGAGAGGATTTTATGTCTGGGTCAGTGGTGAGGATTGGGGTGATGGGTGCCTTGGTAGATCGTTGCATGGCAGCGATGGTTGTGAGAGTGTATGGGTCACTCGCGACTCAGCGTATCAATTGTGGCCAGCTGAGGATTATGTAGCGAACATTAGGGGGTGAGAATTTCACCTAGGGCTTGATGCTGCACGCTAAGATTGTGGGATAGCTCACCAGGTGTCGGGCAGCCAAATCAGGGGATTTTGCCTTTGGATATATCCTAGTGGCTTGGTTTCTAGAGAGGGTGCCGATGTTGCACCCGAGAGTTTTGTTAGACCCGTCAGGAGCGCGAGAGGCGTGACTGTGGTGGTGGTCAACAATTTTGGTTCGTCATGGGGGTGGGGAGTATGGACACTACTTCATGGCCAAGGCTTCACAGGTGTGGCATCAGATGCCACAGATCATATTGCAGTTTCCATACAGTGGGATAGATTTATGTGATGACCCTGAGATGATATTACCTCTGGGAGAGGTATTCGATCGTCGAGGTATGATGTGTTGGTTGTTGGTTTTGTTGATTTTTTTTTAGATAGTATAGCATATATTTAATATTTGTATGGATGTTGATGCTATCATGTGTTTGTTTGTGTAGATGTGGAACCGCATGGATGAGAGGTCGAGATGATCCAAGTGCTAGCCCGCCAAGGGCCTGTGAGACCACCGCGGGGAGGGTTGTGAGCAGGGGAGAGGCGACATCGAGAGGATGTTGGGGTGAGGCCCGATGATGATGATAGAGCGGCCCGGAGACACCATTATGATGACCCTAGGGTAGGGTCATCACATGCTCCTCCGATCGAGGCTGGGGGAGAGTTTGATGATTTCTTCCGCCGTGTACTCTACTTGATTGTTGGTGGCTGAGCCTAAACATATGTTGCTAGTGTGGAGAAGGTCATGTGAAGGCAAATAGAGGGCCCAAGCAGCCGAAGAGAGATTCTGTGTCCAGTGGCTAGCTCCATCGGTGTAACCGATGTGGTAGGACGATGGAGATGGCATATGTCAATAACACGAGTGATAGATTAGACGAGAGGTATGGATAAAAGAAGACTAAAAACTCTACAAAATACATACAAAAAATAAAAAGCCCCATGTAGTATAGCTATGCTTAGGCATAAAATTTCTTTAAGTACAACCCGTTCATGGGTTCCTTGAGAGGATGGCCTTCAGGAGAGGCTAGGATGTATGTGCCTTTAGTGAGGCCATGTTGGATGATGTATGGCCCATGCCATAGGGACTTGAATTTCCCATGGCCAAGGGTATCGTGAGCGATATCATAGGTGAGGATGAGGTCTCCTTCATTAAATGAGCGAAGATTGACATGGCAATCAAAGGTGGCCTTTGATCATTTTTTAGCTGCTTCATTGTTCTGTAATGAAGATCGACGATCTTCATCCAGGGATTCTAAGTTCATCAAATGCTGCTCTATTGGGGCAGTGTCGGGTAATAGCTCAATAGTTGTGCGTAAGGTGGGAATTTTTCACTCGATGGGAAGAGTGGCCTCAACCCCATGTACTAGATGAAAAGGTGTGAAAATAGTGGTAGTTTTGACTGTTGTGCGATAAGCCCAGAGTGCGGAAAATAACATATGATGCCAATTGGTTTTATGTTTGTTAACCATGCATTGCAACATGGTTTTCAAGACCTTGTGAGCTGCTTCTATCTATCCTTTGGACTGAGGGTAGTATGGTGAGGCAAACTCGTGGGAGAAGCCTAACCGAGATGAGAGTTCCATGAAAATCTCATTCTCAAAATGTTTCCCATGATCAGAGACTAGTTGGAGTGGTACTCCAAAGCGGGATATGACGTGGTTAAAGAAAAAATGCGTTGTTGGTGTCAGTGGTGTTGTTGAAGGTAGGCATGGCTTCAACCCACTTGGTAAAGTAATCAACTGCAACTACTATGTATTTGTGTCTATTGTTGGATGTACGGTTGCAAGTCATGAAGTCGATGCCCCATTTAGAAAAGGGGACAACAATGATGACCGGGTGTAGAAGAGCAGGTGGTGCGCGTGCTTTGTTGGCATAAAGATGGCATTTATCACAACGTTTCACGGCATGGATGCAGTCATGAAATAATGTAGGCCAAAAGTAAACTGAGCGGATGATTTTATGAGTGGTGGACAACCCTGAGAGATGGCCTCTACAAGCACCGACGTGGTAGTCGTTCAAGACCCTGTCGACCTTGTCAATGGTTAAGCATCGACGGAGTATGGTGTCGACTCCTCACAGATATAAGATGTCCCCGATGAGGAGGTAGCGAGATGCCTGGTGATGAATACATCGACGATCATCTTTGGAGAGGTGGTTTCTAAATTTTTGTGTTCGGAGATAGACAAGAAGATAGCCAAACCAAGGGTCATTTGAGGGGATAAAAAAAAAAAATTCATCAGGGAGGTTGGTATTGACCGGTGGACTAGTAGTGTCAAAGGGAAAAGCCATGATAAGTTTGGAAAGGATGAGAGATCTCTTTCTCTTGGGTGTTGAAAATTCGAGATCGTATTCCTACAGGATGACGATCCATCAAGAAAATTTACCGTTAATTTGTTGACGACTGAGCAAGTATTGCATGGGGTTGGAATCTGCGATGACTTTGGTAGTTCAAAGAAGAATGTAATGGCGCAGTTTCTGGACTGGGAGGAAAACTGCGAGGGCTATATTTTTGTCATGATTGTACTTCAAGGGTGTTCCTGAAATGTTTTTACTAATGTAGTAAATCACATGCTCACGGGCGTCATCCCCTATTTGGACGAGCACTCCTGCTATTGAAATGGATGAGGTTGATATGTAGAGGAGATAATCACGGTTATAGTCAAGTGGACTAATCAACGGGGTATTGGAGAGAGCTGCTTTGATATCGTCAAAAGCCATTTGGGCATGTTTATCCCATTGAAATGGGATTTTGTGACGAAGTAAGTGAAGGAACCCATGTGAGTGAGTAGTGTAATCTGGGACAAAGTGTCATAAAAAGTTGGCTTTGCCTTGAAGGCTCTATAGTTGCCGTAAATTCCATGGGGGTGGAATTTCTATGATGGCTTGGAATTTGAGGGGGTCCACAGTAATGCCATATTGGGAAACTATGAACCAAAGAAGGCGCCCAGAAGTGACACAGAATATGCACTTAAGGGGGTTCAAGAAAATATTGTACTAACGACACCTGTGGAAGATGATTCGTAGATCATCGAGATGCTAAGTGTGTTTCTTAGATCAAGCGGTAAGGTCGTCTAATTATGTGAGGATGATATGAGCCAGATCGTGAAAAATGTATGTCATGGCCTGTTGGAAAGTGGCACCGACATTCTTGAGGTTGAATGGCATGACACAATACGCAACGGTGCCCCAAGGGGTTGCGAATGCAGTTTTTTACTGATCGGCAGGGTGAATTTGGATTTGGTTGTAACCAGAGAAACTGTCCATGAAGGACAAAGCCTCGTGACCTACCCAATCATTGATTATTTGGTCGATGAAGGGTGTTGGAAAGTTGTCTTTGGGACAAGCCTGATTGAGGTCACGGAAGTCCGTACAGACACGGATAGTGCCCTGTTTTTTGTTAACAGGGACAGGGTTGGAGAACCATGACATATAGGCTATGGGGTAAATGAACCTTGTAGTGCATAGTTTGTCAATCTCGGCTTTGATGGCCACTGCTTTGGATGGGTGTAGTGGTCGTTGTTTTTGGTGAATGGGTGTGATATTAGGCCAGGTGTCTATGTGATGTTCGACAATAGAAGGATCAAGGTCGGGCATCTCTATGTATGACCAGGTGAAAATGTCCTGGTATTCCTAGAAGAGGGCTTTGTAGGTGGTGAGTTCTTTTGGAGAACATGCAGCGCCAATGATGATTTCTTCGATAATTCCAGATTTGATGGAAATATATATTTTGATGGTTGGGGATATATTGCCCATATTTCCTTCCTCGAAAGCGTCAGGGGTAGGGATAGGGTTATTGAACCAATCTATATGCCCTAATGGGAGAAAATATTTGGTTTTGGCTACATATATGGGGTGTTGGTTAGGAGGCATGAAGGCTTCCTGTAAAAGAAAGAGCACTCTGTGGTGGAGCGCATCCCATGGGAAATTAGGGGTAGTTAACTACTCGAGGATATCTTCATCACAATGAAACTGGCATGAATATAGGGGATTGAGAGCAGTGGCCTCGGTGACTATCACTGTGGTATTGTCTCCTTCTAATAAAGACATAGGGGGATTGATGGAGGGGGATTGCAATGATTCTCTCAACATAAACCAAATATCCAGATATTATGGGCTAAAAATGGTAGTCGGGTGTAGAATGTTCGTGGGGAAATGAATTGGAGAATTGGGGGGATTTGGGGGTAACTCCTCATATAAATCATTGAATAACCATGGGGGAGAAGAGAGTGCCTCAGGTTCTGGTGGGAAGATATGAACCATATCAATTGATGGGGTAAGGGTATTTATCGGTTCTGTTGGAGGAGGGGGCTATGATTTTGAATAGGGGCCAATTGACGATGTCTATATTCAATGATCATAGGACATTGATATGTGAAATGATCAAGTGATTCGCATAGAGAGAAAGGACATCTCATGCGTTTTTTGACTGAAGTTGTGACATAATGGATGTCGGTGACAGGAGTTGGGGTAGGTGTTTGTTGAAATCTCTGGTATACAGTTGTTAGTGTCTATCAAAATTGAGGTAACATTGGATAGTGGTGTGTGTAATGGCCATATTCTGAATAGATGGCGCATGCAAATTTGGTTTGCAATCCTTTGTTACTTTTGTTCTGTGAGATAGTGACAATACTAGAGGAAGCAATGAGCGGTGGTGGTGTTCGCGAGAGTTGGATGAGATTACGTAACTTAGGGAGAGATGGTCATTTGTTGGTGGGGTGTCCATATTTCTCGCATAGCACGCAAGGAGGTTGGACACGTGGGGGAAGTGGAGTTGTGGGCTATTTCTTCTTCCACCAGCCCCCATTTGTAGCAGGGGGGTTAGTGAGTGGGGGTGTAGGGGGTATGGTGGGAGTGAGTATGGGAATATGCATTAGGATTCCTTCTGTTTGGGGAGGGAGGGATGGTTGAGAAACCATCTCAAGTGGATGTAAATACTAAACTGGGATTGCCAGCACCATATTAGGAAGGGTAAGCGCTGCAGCAACCTGGAAAGATTGTACACCTGGTGGGGGGTAAAAGAAAGGGATTTGGGTAATGGCTTGGGGGACTATTTCCCAAACTGGGATCTGGCCCTGGGGAAGATCAGGAATGGGTCAATCTAAATTAGTTCCAGGGGATTCCTGAGGGAGAATTTCTACGACTAGTGGGATGTCAAGGATGAAAGAGGCCTTGGTGGGAGGGAGGTTAGTTTTGGTTGTCATTCCATTGGAGGATATGACACATACTTGTGATGAGGGATGGAGGATCAGTGGTGCTTCGTGGTATGTACCTAGCAAGGATGGGTCTTTGAAGATTCTAGGGCCCATCTCAATGAGTGGATAGGCATCGGGATTAGTGTGGATAAAAGGGAGGATGTTATTGATGTTGGATGAAGGGTTAGGCTTGTAATGTGATACTTGATCGATGGTAATGATCTTTCCATTATGGGGAAACATGATGGTTCGGAACACAGAAGAGGTGACGGCCTTCATAGCATACATGTAGCTACGACCAAACAAGATATTGTAGTCGAGCGGGGCATCAATAACCTCGATGTCAATCATAATGGTTTTATCCTTGAGCTCGACAGGGACATTTTGGAAGAGTCCTTCGGGGGATAAGGGTCTGCCATGGTAGGCTCTTAAGGTAATGGAAAATGGTATGATTTCAGGGGAAACAAGTTTCTACCATACAGATTTGGACATGATACAGGTGGATGCACCTTCATCAATGATGCATCAGTGAACTGTAATGTTCCAAATTTTTATAGGGATTTGAAAAGCAATAAGAGCAGGGACGCGAGGTTCTCTGCGGTCGAGGTCAAATGTGATGAGTCTAGTATCAGCAGGGTCGACTGCACCCAGGGCGGAAAGTAAGGACTTCCGGTGGGTGGGACAAGTTTGAAGGACTTCTAAGACTGACATGGCAGCCGAATATTTTTCCAAGTCATTGACTAAAATGTAATTATGAGCTTCCCTAGCTTGAGGATTGTGGACATTCCTATGCAATGGGATGCGAGGAATACGAAGGGGGGTTTCAGTATTAGGGCGAGGAATTATGAGAGGGGGTCCGGTTGTGATTGGAATTGCTTCTGAGGTGGTGGGAACAGATTCAGGGGGTGTGTTATATGGACGACTGCTCATTTGCAGAAGGAATTCTTCCTCACTGGTAAGGAGGATAGTGTGATTGGTAGAGGTGCCCGTATTGGGATACTGTCCCAACTATGGTGGGGTAGGCTGCATGTCTGGCTAGGACTTTATCACCCCTTGGTGTGGGATGGGGTTTTGTAGTACAACTGGGGGGGGTTGTTGCACATATAGTTGTGGGGCCTGCTGAGGTGTAAGCAGTGCTGAGGGACCTATTCCATTCACAGAATCTTTCATCCTCTTAAAGTCAGTGATTTGCGGGAAATGGTGAGTATAGTGACCAAACTCACCGCAAAGGGCACAAGGGAAGGTGGTCCTAATATTGTTGTTGTTTCTTCCTTGACGTTTGTTGTTGTTTCCTCCTTGGGGGTTTTGATTCCCCTAGTTTTGGCTGCCCTCGACAAACTGGTTTTGCTGGGGTTGGTTCTGGTTTCCTCCTGGTCCTGGATTATTATTGTTCTGATTTTTTCCTTTCTTTCTGGTATTGTTCGATTGATGTGGTGGATTTGTCATGTTCAGCTATTCAAAATTTTGACATTGTTGAATGGGAGAGGATTGAACAAAATTAACCCCAACGTGTGGTGGTCCTTGTGGTGGAGCCATAAGCTATGGGGGGGCAACAAATGGAAAGTGTTATAACCCTATAATTTATAGGATCAACTGGTGACTGAAATCTTATCTCTTTAAGTGTTTTTTTTTGTCAAATGATTGTCCATTCTGCAAATAATTTGAGAAAAGAAAATAAAAAGAAAAAGAGAAAGAAAAAGAAAAAGAAAAGAAAAGAAGAAAAAGAATAAAAGAGGCCATAAAAGAAATTCAATAGAGCCCCATACAATAACAATGATTTGGTCCATATCGTTCAAGCATGGCCAAATTCTTTTAAATTGGTGTTGATAGGAGTAGTGAATAATATTGGATAAACTATTTAATCTTAGCCAAGTGATTTAGGTTAGTTAGTGAATAAATCTGACCAAACTACCTAATCTTGGTGAGATAACCCCAGGATAGAGCAATTTTTTAGTCCAACAGTTTAATCTGGACTAATTGTCATAGGTAATTAGGTTAGAGCATAGGGTAGTTTTCTTTATCTCAATAAAACAAGCATGATGATCAATGTTGAACCATATCTTTGAGGTTTAAAAGGTTTGATGTCTAAGCCCTTGGTGATAAAAACATGGAAAAGATTGGGAAAACCCACAATATGCACTTATCCTAAGTTTTTCAGAGCACATATGCCTTCGCGCTCACAGTTAAGCGGGCGCCCAGATATATCGTCAACAGGTTTTTCCGGACCCCCCCCGACCATTCTACCTTTAACGGTGGGGCGGGGGGGGGTCTGGAATTGTAAATAACAAAGGCACATATACAAACAGCTCATATGTTCACTCTCAAATAGACAGCTTAGATTGGATTCCAACCCCCCCCGACCGTTCTTCCTTTAATGATGGGGGGGGTTCGGAATGTTGATTAAATAGCGCGCACAAATATACGGTCCAAGAGGAGGCATGCTGATGGACAGCTAATATTATTTTTCAGACCCCCCTAACCATTTTGTTTTTAATGGAGCGGGGGGGGGGGTCTAGAATGAATTGTTTTTTGCAGGCCCCTTATCTCTACGTGGTAGGAATCTATTGATTCAGACTTCCACCGCCTCCGAAGGTATGACATGCCTCATCACCCCATCATGTCATTATGCATGTTTTTCCCAAGAGGTCACCTCTCATTACTCTATCATTCCATTTCCCTGTGTTCTCCCTTTACAAGTCCTCTCACCATGTTTACTCCCCAATCAACTCCCATCACGTCGCCCAACCATAGTCTTCAGTCATTATCACCTGCCATCTCATGCTCTAAATGATACGTTGGCCATTTATTATTGGCTAACCTATCCATTAACCTGCTGACCAGTCTCCCACGCACAACGAGTATCCGTTTGCTCAAAAATACCTTCACCCTTCATTCCCTCATAATTTACCCTGTCGCCGCACTAGAGAATTTCTTTTCCCTATTTTACTCTCTGTTACAGTCAACTATCCAAAGCTACCATCATCCCCACTAAAGATTGTTTGATTTGCAGGTATTTCTATAGCGATGGAGCCAAAATAAAAAATAACAGAAATTGAGGAAAATCCTTTCCTCCCACCCCCTGTCAACCTCGACAGGATCCATCTGGTCGACAAAGACCATTTACTCATAGATACCACATGCGAATTCGACTTTGGGAACTTGCAGTCATGTCTCAAAGAGGTTTTCCTTGACCAGAGTGATGAAATTGGGTTCTGGGAGTCAAACCTCCCCCTGTATCTTTTCCCCCAGGTTCATCATTTCCCCGAATTCTCCCTCAAATGCCAGGCTCACTAGCTCCCTGACCAGAGAGCCATAGTTTCTTCATCAGGAGAAATTCTCTTCCTCATTACACCTGAAACCATTGACCAGATGATGCAAATACCCAGAGCTGGATCCGCCTCACCTTTCAACCTTGAAATCATCACAAAACTCTACCAGAAATTATCATTTCCGCAAAGAGCTCAGATTTTTGAGCTTTTTCTCCCACAAGCCACTCAGCTCCCCACTACAAATCCCTCATTTCCTTCATCCAGGTTCTCAGTGTAGGGAAACCAGGTCATCTCGTCACTCTGTGCACTGCTCGGGTATTTTTTGGATCAATGGGTGGATGAACCCATATTGGGATTTTTGTCCATATTCTCCACAGATGAGAAACCCACCACTCAGTTCGACTACAACACCTTCCTGGCAGACAACATTCATCAACAATTCTCAAATTTCTCCATAGAAGGCATGCTCCGATATTCCTCAATACTGGCTTACATGTTCCTATTCTTTCAAGTGAACAAATTCTCCTTTTCGATGCAGAAGATGGACAAGGATGGAAGGCCACAGGCGGTGACAACATGGACTTCACTGCTCAAGAACAACTCTACAAAATTCACCTTCAAACAATTTATCGAGCAGTTCTACCACCCCGTGGTGAGCATGCTCAGTGGAAGACCTGAGCCGAGAATAAATGAGAAAATTCATAGGATCCTACACCTCTCGGATCTTAAAAAAATGGGAGACTGGTACCTGTATCAGGACCACACAGAGATCAGAGTGTATGGGTGCGAATTGGCTCCATACAAGTTGCCGAAGTATTTTCCTGTGAGGATATTTTCCCTGGAGTACATAAGACAAATGATCAATTCATATGACATACATTTTGTGTCTCTGAAGAAGAAGTAGCAGCTCATAATCAAAGGGTAGATTGGGTCTTTCATCTGCAATAGCCAAGGCACCAGGGAGGAAGCAGACAGATTGCTTAAAGAAATGAAGTTTTTTTCTAGCTTCATATGGCACTATCACCCCTATGGAGTAATTTCAGAGATGAGAGTTAAGAATAATAATATCCCATATGTCCACACTTCTAGGCTTGAGATAGAGAAGTTCGCCAACCAGACAGAATGGGAGTCGAACACTCTAGTTGAGACAGAACAGTAGGACCTTTCGATCACTGTCTCATAGATAACTACACCATAGTCTCCCCAGGATAAAAGGCCCAGGCATGAAATTTAACCTTCCATCACTGAAGTATCATCCAAAGAGTTCCAACTACATACCAAGAGGCCAAAAACCAGTCAGGCAACTGACACGGCTGGTGAAAAGGGAATTCAATCCACTACAACTATGGAGGTTGATCGATCATTCCTTAGTACAAGAAGAAAACAAATCATGACTACATTGTTGCCCAATAAGCCTACAGATACTCCACCAGCCAACCAGCCGAGTAAAATAGGACCGAAATTGAGTATTTTTGAGAAGTATGATCTGATCAAAAAGAAAAATCAGACGCTGACCAGCAAGACGTATGCTCAGTTATGGAAGCAAACATAAACTGCGCAACACAGACTACTGTCTGTATTCGACACTGAGAAGGGTAGAATGCACATGGTGTTTTTGCAAGCATAGGTGCCAGAACCAAAAGTAATCACCGATTACAAGAGGGAAACATTTAAATTTCAGACTAAAGATGTGCATCCAGGTGATCAAAAGGATCTGCATAGGCAAACTAGAGAAATGGTTTTCTCCACATTGGCACATGCTTCTACTACTACCTCCAAGTTACAGGTATCTCTGAGCAATGTCCAGATGCAACTGAAGTTAGAAGCAATATCATTGTTTTCCAAAGATAACATTATTAAGACATTGGAAGAACTGGTCCTCAAGATCGGATATGATCCCTAGAATGTGAAAGCAGTCGAGGAGATGCTCAAAAAGAAAAATGTCGATATTGCATCTCTGAGGAAACATTTGAAATTTCCACCAACAGAAGATTCACATGCAAAGGAAATAGCAGAGATAGAAGGGGAAAAATATGAGATGCTCAAGTTCATCATGGAGCAGAATGCATAGTTGAAGGAAATGGAAGCGGAGTTGGAAAAACTAGTGAAATAAAAGGAGAATTCAAAGCCCATGGAGATCATTCCGCTGAGTGTAGTTCCACTCACAGGGGTGAGCACAACATCTGTAGCAAAAATTCCCTCGGCATCTCCACTGACAGCCCTGGAGAAGACTATTGAACTGGCAAAATCCATGGAAGAAATGAATTTGCAAGAGACAGAAATTAGCAGACTCAAAAAGGAGATTGAGAACCTTCAAGAACTTAAGTATTCTTACCAAACAAGCTACTCCAAGGAAAAACAAACATCATACCAACTCTAATAGGAATTGCAACAGCTTCAGAAGCAAACAGTGGCAGGCAAAACATTGGTTGAGGTCAAAGAAAGTGTCTGGATGGACATCACCAAGTCCATGAATGAAATATGGCTGATGATACAAATCATGTTCGAGCAAAACGAGCTGGTGCAAAGAAGTCAACAAGATATCGAGAAGATAAGAGAAGAAATGGGAGAGATGCCCACAGAAGCTGCTAAGATCATCAAATTTTTGAATTCCAAAACCAGACAAGAGCTAGAGGAGTTGAAGATTGAAGATAGGAAAGATACCATCCTTGAGGTCAAGAGGGTCATGATCAAGAGAGGACTGATGCTACATCTAGAAG
>JASDQU010242847.1:53535-76315 GCA_032191745.1 Picea mariana
ACTATTTCAATTGGGTCTCTATGAAATCATACAAAAAAATCTAAATCTTGTTGTGCATGCAGGTATGTGGGAACCAAGATTCTTCGAGAGCGGAACGAAGGTTATTGATGGGCATTGGCATTGACAGAAATAATTTAATTTAGTGAATTTGATTGCATTAATAAAGATTCTCGGAAGCTTTTTCAGCCGCAAATGAATAAGAAAATGTTGATATCATTTGTAGTTGACAGACAGTCTGTACATGAAAATGTTTGAAAATTAATATAATTTTTATATATAGTGTTATTTCATGCTTAAAGTAAGTATTCTTTCCTACTTAAAAAAAAGTATTGAATATTATGTGAAAATGTTTCTCCATTAATGTGGAAGAGATTTTTATATCATAAATACAAGGAGGGATGATCATAAATATATAGAAGGAGGGATGTATAACCATATACTTTTTTACCAAACAATATAAGAAAATGTGGAAAACTCAATAATTGAAAACATATAAATGTAAATAAGGTAAACTAAAAATCTTATCATCTTATCAAAATACATATCTTTATCAAAACACATATTGTTGCATTCTTAGAATTGGCTATATGAAGTCTATGCCATATAACAGTTTTTTAACATAGGATTTTATGGTTTTGATATAACATGACAATGCTTTCCATATTTTTGGGTTGTAGTACTAAGTCATCAAATTTCATCTTTGTGTGTTTCAAGTGAATTATGAACTATTATTAGTTGGGTCCATTCTTTCACTCTTCATGATGAGGGAACACACCCTTTTGTTTTGTGAGTCTACCCATTAGTTTGCAACAAAATATGTTCCGCACAGTCATCTATAAGTCGTGGAAGAGGAATGGGGAGAGCTAACACTAGAGGCAGATGAAGAAGTTCTAACAGAAGTGGATGCAATAGCAATCCTGGAAATACTCGTGGAAGAGGTCAAAACCCAAGTACTAGCCAATCAAGTTTTTAAAGAACTGACAAATCAAATATCCAATGCCATTACTGTAAAAAGTATCAAAATTATGCATATGAGTGCAGAAAGAGACAGTGTAATCTGACCAAGAAAAATGAAGATCAGTCACAAAGTCCAAATAACCAAACTCGCCCTATGTCTATGGCACGCATTGTAGATGTACCTAGCACGGTAGAAATGCCTAATATAGTGTCACCAGTTGAATGCAATGTTGTTCAAGCAAGTCCATGTGCCATATGGTACTTAAACTCAGGATGCAGTAACTAGACGACAGGAAACATAGAATTGTTTTCTAGTTTGGATGTTAGTCCAAACCAAGGTTACACTTGGAACAGATATCCAAGTCACTATCTTAGGGAAAGGCAGTATAAACATTTTAACCAGAGAAGGAGAACATAAAATTATGTATGATGTATATTATGTTTCTTGTCTGAAGCATAATCTGATGAGTACATGGCAATTGTTACAAAAAGGATACAAAATCTACATGGAACATAATCACTATGTGATCATGGATAAATGCCCAAGCAATCTTCTTATTGAAAAAATCTAGATGACAAGTAAGAGGATGTTCCCATTGACATTAAATCTAGTCAAGAAGAAGAATACAACACAAACTGTTGATAAAAGAAAAAGTGTGCAGTTAGACACTGCATTCACAACAAAAAGTGCGCGCAGTTCTAATGAAGGAAATAGTGCACGCAATATCAAGAAAGGAGAAAATGGCGCAGAGATGAAGGAAACATTCCAATCTGAAATACATGATGATTCCTGGTTATGGCATTTCAGATTTGGACATTTGAACTTTGGAGTTCTAAAGTTTGTACACACAAAGGATATGGTAAAAGGCTTACCATTGATTGAAAAACTAGAAAGAATATGTGAAGGCGTCATATTTGACAAGCAGCACAGAGAATCATTTATAGCTGGAAAGTCTTACAGAGAAAAATCTCCACTACAAATAGTACACTCAGGAATTTGTCGACCAATGCAAACTGCATCTATAGGAGGCAATACATATTTTCTAACATTGATTGATGATTTCTCAAGAAACACATGGATTTATTTCCTAAATCCAATCAACTCTCCAAAGCCACAATCATCCCCACTAACGATTGTTTGATTTGCAGGTATTTTTACAGCGATGGTGCCAAAATAAAAAAAGAACAGAAACTAAGGAAAATCTTTTCCTCCCACCCCCTGTCGACCTCGACAGGATCCATCTGGTCGACAAAGACCATATAATCGTAGACACTAGATGTGAATTTGACTTTGTGGACTTGCAGTCATAGCTCAAAGAGGTTTTCCTTGACCAGAGCGATGAAATTGGGCTCTGGGAGTCAAACCTTCCCCTATACCTTTTCCCCCAGGTTCACCATTTCCCCGAATTCACCCTCAAATGCCAGGCTCACTACCTCCCTGGACAGAGAGTCATAGTTTCTTCATCAGGAGAAATTCTCTTCCTCATTACACCTAAAACCATTGACCAGATGATGCAGATACCCAAAGTTGAATCCGCCTCACCTTTCAACCTTGAAATCATCACAAAACTCTACCAGAAATTATCATTTCCCCTAAGAACTCAGATTTTCAATCTTTTTCTCCCACAGGTCGCTCATCTCCCCACTACAAATCCCCCGTATCCTTGATCCATGTTCTCAGTGAAGGGAAACCAGGTCATCTCGTCACTCTACGCACTGCTCCGGTATTTTTCAGATCAATGGGTGGATGAACCGATATTGGGTTTTCTCTCCATATTCTCCACGGATGAGAAACCCACCACTCAATTCGACTATAATGCCTTCCTGGCAGACAACATTCATGAGCAATTCTCAAATTTCACCACAGAAGGCATGTTCCGGTATTCCTCAATACTAGCTTACATGTTCCTATTCTTTCAAGGGGACAAATTCTCCTTTTTGATGCAGAAGATGGACAAGGATGGAAGGCCACCAGTGGTGACAACATGGACTTCGCTACTCAAACACAACTCTACAGAATTCAGCTTCAAACAATTTATTGAGCAGTTGTACCACCCTGTGGTGAGCATGCTCAGTGGAAGACCCGAGCAGAGAATAAACGAGGAAATTCAGAGGATCCTACACCTCTCGGATCTTGCAAAAACAGGAGACTGGTACCTGTACTAGGACCACACAGAGATCAGAGTGTATGGGTGTGAATTGGCTCCATACAAGTTTCCCAAGTATTTTCCCGTGAGGATATTTTCCTTGGAGTACATAAGACAAATGATCAATTCAGATGACATACATTTTGTGTCTCTGAAGAAGAAGCAGTAGCTTAGAATCAAAGGGCAGATTGGGTCTTTCATCTTCAATAGTCGAGGCACTGGGGAGGAAGCAGACATATTGCTTAAATAAATGAAGTTTTTTGCTAGCTTCATATGGCACTATGACCCCTGCGGAATAATTTCAGAGATGAGAGTTAAGAATAATAATATCCCATATGTCCACACATCTAGGCCTAAGATAGAGAAGTTTTCCAACCAGATAGAATGGGAGCCAAACACTCTGGTTGAGACAGAACAGCAGGACCTTTCGGTCACTGTCTCACAGATGACTACACGACAGGCTCCCAAGGAGAAAAGGCCCACGTAGGACATTTCACTTTCCGTCACTGAAGTATCGTCCGAAGAGTTCCAACTACATACCAAGAGGCCAAAAACTAGTCAGGCACCCAACACGACTGGTGAAAAGGGAACTCAATCCACTGCAACTATGGAGGTTGATTGGTCGTTCCTTAGTACAAGAAGCAAACAAATCATGACTATAGTGTTGCCCAAGAAGCCTACAGATACTCCACTAGCCAACCAGCGGAGCAAAATAGGATTGAAATTGAGTATTTCTGAGAAGTATGATCTGATCAAAAAGAAAAATCAGACGCTGACCAGGAGCACGTATGCTCAATTATAGACGAAAACATCAACTGCGCAATACAGACTACTGTCTACATTCAACACTGAGAAGGGTAGAATGCACATGGAGTTTCTATAAGAACAGGTGCTAGACCCAAAAGTAATCACCGATTACAAGAGGGAAACATTTGAATTTCATACTAAATATGTGCATCTAGCTGATCAAATGGATCTGCACAGGCAAACTAGAGAAATGGTTTTCTCCACATTGGCACATGCTTCTACTACTGCCTCCAAGTTATAGGTATCTCTGAACAATGTCGAGATGCAACTGAAGTTAGAAAAAATATCATGCTTTGCCAACGATAACAGGATTAAGACATTGGAAGAACTCGTCCTCAAGATCAGATATGATCCCTCAAATGTGAAAGCAGTCGAGGAGATGCTCAAAATAAAAAATCCCGATATTGCATCTCTGAGGAAACAATTGAAATTGCCACCAACATAAGATTCACAGGCAAAGGAAATGGCGGAGATAGAAGGGGAAAAAGATGATATACTCAAGCTCATCATGGAGCAAAATGCACAGTTGAAGGAAATAGAAGCGGAGTTGGAAAAACTAGTGAAAGAAAAGGACCAGTCAAAGCCCATGGAGGTCATTCTGCTGAGCGCAGTTCCACTCATAGGGGTGAGCACAGCATATGTAGCAAAAACTCCCTCGGCAACTCCACTGATAGCCCTGAAGAAGACTGTTGAACTAGGTAAATCCATGGAAGAAATGAATTTGCAAGAGACAGAAATTAGTAGACTCAAAAAAGAGATTGAGAACCTTCAGGAACTCAAGTCTTCTTACCAAACTAGCTACTCCAAGGAAAAACAAACATCAGACCAGCTCAAACAAGAATTGCAACAGCTTCAAAAGCAAACAGTGGCAGGCAAAACATTGGCTGAGGTCAAAGAAAGTGTTTAGATGGACATCAGCAAGTCCATGAATGAAATATGGTCGATGATACAAATATTGTTTGAGCAAAATGAGCTGGTGAAAATAAGTCAGCAAGCAATGGAGAAGATAAGAGAAGAACTAGGAGAGATGCCCACAGAAGCTGCTGAGATCATCAAATTTATGAATTCCAAAACTAGAGAAGAGATAGAGGAGTTGAAGATTGAATATAGGACAAATACCATACTTAAGGTCATGAGGGTCCTAACCAAGAGAGGACTGATGCTACAGCTAGAGGAAAAGGTCCAGACCATGGACGCATGAGTGCAAAGATTTTTCAGCAAGATTGAAGCTCTGCAGAAGAAAGGCCTTGCTGGTATGAGAGTTATAAATGACAATTTAATGATGGTTGCCAATTACAAAAAGAAACTAGCCACTGTGGCTAAGGATAGCTCAAAATTATCAACAATACAAGGCAGTATCACGAGCAAGGCATTCTTATATGCTTTACAGTTAGACATCATTATACATCATGAGATCCGGTACATTTTCATCATCAATCCAACTTTTTCCAAGTACACAGAGATGGATGAAGTATACCGAAGATTTCTCAAAGTCAGCGTTCCCAATCACCTTCGATGGGAAGAGCTTTGCAATCTGATCGAGTAGTCGATGAGTTGTCCAAGCCGAGTCAGCTATCCAGTCAGACGAGGTCGTGCAGAGGCCTCACCAATGGTTCATCCCAGAAACCAGCATGAAGTTTCAACACGTTATCAAGCAGTTTCCTAAATTTTTGTATCTTGTTAAGTTAGTTAACTAAATTTAGAATTGTCACATCCTGATCTTTAATTACAAGGTCGTATGTAATTTTGGTTATAAATACTTCAAACTTTGAAGTACTGAGGGATGATCTTTATGCCCTGCAAACTACAAGACTATAATTTTTATCAAGAGATCTTCCAGTAATACAAAGAGAGGTTTTTCACAAGATTCTCGTGTGTTATTCATTGGTGATGTTTTCTTTTCTATGTTGAATGTACTTCTTGCTCATTTGTCATGTTGTTTTCTAATCTAATCTTTTAAAAGTAACGCACGTTGTAGGATTTATATTTGTATACCCTGTTTCAGACTTTGAAAGATATTAATGTTTATCTTCTGATATTACAGTGAAGAAATTCTTAAATGCTTCTTCACTTTAATTGATATTCTTATCTTTTCTTCTATTCATCATTTTATTGCTAAAGAATCCAACAAATTCATTATCTTGCCCTGTGAAAAGAATCTTTTGTTTCTGTTTTAGATTTCTATCTTTATAATACAGACCCCATAGCTCAATGGATGCGTAAAGACCTTTTCAGTCAACTTAACAAAAACAACAACAAACCAATCAATCCTATTTATTTAACTAGCCTAACTTCTTAAGTTTAAGACATATCTAAATCATACAGAGAGATCCCTCTCTAAAGATGGTAGGGCTAGATTCCAGTTTCAAAGTGGTTGGATAAAGTTACCTCTTNACCCTGTTTCAGACTTTGAAAGATATTAATGTTTATCTTCTGATATTACAGTGAAGAAATTCTTAAATGCTTCTTCACTTTAATTGATATTCTTATCTTTTCTTCTATTCATCATTTTATTGCTAAAGAATCCAACAAATGCATTATCTTGCCCTGTGAAAAGAATCTTTTGTTTCTGTTTTAGATTTCTATCTTTATAATACAGACCCCATAGCTCAATGGATGCGTAAAGACCTTTTCAGTCAACTTAACAAAAACAACAACAAACCAATCAATCCTATTTATTTAACTAGCCTAACTTCTTAAGTTTAAGGCATATCTAAATCATACAGAGAGATCCCTCTCTAAAGATGGTAGGGCTAGATTCCAGTTTCGAAGTGGTTGGATAAAGTTACCTCTTGTAGATTTCTTCTTTTCTGACAACCTTTGGGAATTTGCAAAGCGTTAACAAAAAGTACAAATTATGTTGAAGTGATGCTTCATAAGGTACATAGGAGGGCGTGGTGCTTTCACTAGTGCTTAGGGTATAGGCCGAGGTATAGGGAGTATCGACACTTGGTTGGATAGGCGGGTGGTTTAGGGGTGTCGACGGGGTTCCACTTATAGGTGGAGGTAGGACAACAAGGTATGGTTGTTGATAAGGAGGAGGAGGATAATAAAGGATTCCTCTGTATGCTAGCAGATATTGAGGTGTGCCATACATGGGTGGTTGTTGAGGCGGTGGTTTGTGGTGTGTAGTGTTACTAATCAATCTGTCTCTTGAGTGAGACATCCCAGGTTTGTCTTGGACAAATGGTACGAGTCTTGGCGTGTCTAGGAGTACTGTGTATAGGTATCTGGACTGGGCGTAGATGATTTCGAACTATTGGTTCTTGCTAATGGCTTCTTTTTCAGTCTAGGGAAAGGTGGCGTCCACATCTTTGGCAAGGAGGGAAACAAGTGATTTGAGGAACCAATTGAGACACTGTTGGGGGGTAGCATCAGCTTTGCAGAGGCTATGTCATCGACGCCATTCATGGATGTGGTCGGTAATATGTGTAGACGTGGTTTGTTTAAAATCTGAGAGTAGTTCAAGGCCATTTTCATGACAAACGAGTAATTGAAAGAAGGTCAAAAATGCTTTGGCCAAGGATTCAAAAGTCGCGTGGGACCTAGATTTTTCTTCGACATACCATTTGGCAGATGGGCTAGTGAGTGTATGTTGAAACAATCTCAATCGGATGGAATCATCCATGATGTTGTTCGAAGAGCAACATAGGTGAAATGTCATGATATGGTTGGCTGGATCATCTCCTGCTTTTCCTTCAAACTTGGGGATGTCTGAAGGGAGTTTGGTAGCCATTGCAGGCCATGTGGGGTTGTGTAATATGGGATCATTGGTGAGTTTAGTTAGATTCAATATCTTGAGGGAAGCTAAATATGGCATATAGGGTGGTGGCATAGGATTAGTTCCGACCCTAGTGTGAGTGTTTTGAGTACCTGACCCTTAGAGGGTACTAGGTGGGTTTGTACTTCCTCCTTGAGAGGAAGTTGGCCCCCCGCTTCCGTGTAAAGGAGAGCGAGTGGAAGGTGGACCTTGGGAATTGGACCCAAGTAAGGTGGAACCACGAAAAGTTGAGCCCAAGATAGTGGCACTCACAGGAGTGTGAGAAGGTAGAGTTCATGCGTTGGAAAAACTAGGAACTCCTCCTAGAATAGGAGGGAGATTTAGAAAGTGTCTGGAATGATGGGGGTTCTGTGGGTCCCCTATGATGTCTGAATAAATGAGTGAATGTGTGTGAATGGTGCTGAGAGCAATAAATAAACAAGAGCCTTTGCTGCAATTTTTTGAACTTTACATGATATATATCCAAATCAAATGTAATCAGAAGGGCATCATACATAAAGTGTTTTGATAAAGAAGCATATACGTGGATAGGTGGATTTTGTCCATGTGGGGGAACAAAGAAAACAAATGCTCATGTACTAAAAGACGTCATGTCCTTCCTCTCAAAATAGCACCGTACCTTCCAATAGCACTCGACAATGGGGTCTGAAGCCACCAGAAGATAAACTAGTGAAGGATGAAGAAATCAATTATAATGAGGGGTAGAGGGGGAATATCCCGAAAGAACTGTCGATATTTCCCAATAGCCACACAAAATTTGATCAAGGTGCAATTGTATCCCACAATTTCCACCTAGATAGATGTCCTAAAATTTGGTCACTAGGTACCTCGGTCAAAGTGCAACATTTAGATTTTTGGTCTAATAAATGGGTCATGGGATGGATCCCGTCCAAGAGGTGGGTGCCTCAAGGGGGTACGCACAGAACAACCGAACCTCAGTCTTCAAACCTTCATGGCTATCTCCCTACCTTATGGTGTTAAGAACACTTGACTTGGAGGATTTAAAGTTCCCTATCTGACAACTTCTATTGTTTTGAAAATGTGAGAACCAGATAATGGGGAGTTATTTGGATGCCTATCCCCAAAATCCTACCTAAACTAAAAGATTTATTTTGGCACCTCCTATGGAGGAAAACTTAGTGAGTTTTTAGAAAATTTTTATATGTGGTTGTTTGAGAGATTGGGGGTGTGAGCCAATCTCGTTGACATTAAGTGGGAGAGGATAGTTTCATCAAGAAAAGGGTGGGGTGTTTCAGAATCCCTTTGGAGAAAACTTACTTCAACCTCCACGTTTCGAGATGAAAACTATGTGAGTGAAAAGTGACTTTTGTGTGTGAATGAGTGAAAGTGTGCCAATTTTTTAATGAATTAGGTGTCACCTTGCTGCATGTGGACTTTGCTTGGTCCTTACAAGTCTTTGATTACCTATTTAACTAAATGTCATTGGTACAACCTTGCGGAATTCACAAGTCTCTAGGAAGCTAACATGTGGACATGTGAGTCCTTTACTATTCCTTTAACTCTCTAATGTGATTTAATCTAAGGAAGATTTGAAGCTATCCTATATTGTGATCATGTGGGCATGTATGGAACCATTACAAAACATTTAAACTTCCCTAGTGATTTAATCTAAGAAAGTAAATTTCAACACTATCCTATCTTTGTATCATGTGGGAATTTATTGGCCCATTACAATCTTGAGATGTGTTTGAAAAATAAAATAAGAAGAGTCTCGAAGGGGCTAGTGTCCTCTCCTAAATATTTTATCTTTTTAAGGGAGATGAAATTGTCTTTCAACCTCTTTCTAATTCTCAAGATCGCTTTGGAGCACGAGAGAAGAGCATACTCAATGTTTAATATCAATTTCTAGTCACAATGCAGGTTTTACATGTGATGTAGAATGATTCCAACTTTTAGTCAAAGCAAGCCTTCTATGTGGCGAAATAAAAAGAAAAAAGAGGAAAAATAATGATTTTTAACCCCTAAGTGCCTATATGTTTTGACTAATTCCTTTATATGAGAGGGAATGTAAGTGTGGTGCAGATTACAACATGCATGGAATCATCTTTAAGAAGGCTATGGGCCTTCAACAGATCATAAAAAAGATTACAATGTGTGTTTTTTTGCACAGGTGTGTGGGTTTCAAACTAGACATAGGTGCTTTGAGTTCCAATGCACAAACTGACAAATATTTTTGAGCGTAGGTGCGCAGAAGGTATTGAGTAATGCAATGATTTTGGCGCACGTGCGCACGATGTGTGACTGTGGGCCAATAAACCCATGCAAAACTATCACACGACCGTGAAGAAAATTCCAGATGAAATTCTCTCAACCCAGCTTTGAATTTGATGTATTGCAGGTCGACTTCGGCCGGTTATGGTACCTGCAGGTTAAATAAGTAAAAAGAAGAGCTAAAATAACCCAAGTGGGGTAGGAAATTGATACTTTTCCCTAATGGAGTCACCAATCTGTTGCACCTCTTTCGTCACCTAAATGAGAAAAACAGAGGTGCTTACAAGCTTAGTTGGGTTAGCTAAGCAAGAAAACAATAAAGGAAAGGGTTAGAAGAATAAACATAAAAGACTAAGCTAAGAATTAAACCAGGGAAGAAAAAAACAATTAAACTATTGTGCATAAAGACAGAAGAACAAGAGACAAACAAGACTCATGTCACCAATGGAAAGGATTGTATTAGTGAAAAGAAAACACCAAAGAGAAAGGGGACTTTGGGTCCCTTCTTCCTCCAAGGGAGGGCTCTTGGACCCCCAAGATTGAGCTCTTCTTACAACTTGAAAACTTGAAAGAAATGGTGAAATAATCCCAAGATAACCCACTCAAAAGGTGATGTGGATTGCCCAAATGGAATGGTGCTAGTATACCCTTGATGAGAAAAGAGGTTTCCCCAAGAGAATAGCAGCAGCATAACCTTGCAAATGAATTCCTTTAAGATGTAGTGCACCCATGGCCTTGTTTTATAGCACCACTTTGAGGTTTTGTGCAACCATCTTTTAGTGTGAAAAGGGGTTGTTTAGGGAACCTTTAGGTCTTTGACCAACCACCCAGTCGGATCCAGCCGAGATTTGGATGTCAAATCGACTTGGAAGTTGAGCCAGAAGTGGGTGGGAGGCCGACCAACATCATAAATGCACCGTTCTCAGGTGTGCATGGCCTTTAGCATCCACAGTCATGCATTGTGCATATGTGTGCTTTTACTGTGTTTCTTGATGGCAGATGTGCACGTGTGACCTATATAGTCATAGCACATCCTGATTTTATAACTGGTTGTATAGTTTTGGACCTTCTGGAAATGCTTTTTTGGTAATTTTGGTCCATGGGTGAACTAATATTTGGTTGAAGATGCTGGATTTCTGTAACCATTTGTGGATGAAATTTCAATGATAACAATAGGGAAGATGAGGCTTGACATCAGTGGAATCGAACTTCATCACGAGTTGACTAGCAGAATCAGTAGCTCCTATTGCGGACAACAATGTGGTGCACTGCATAGGGAAACTTTGGAGTACTTCCAAAGAATACATTGCACACGAGGTTTGAGCCAAGTCTTTGAAGATAGAGTAGTTGGGGGATTCTCTTTCTTTATGATTGTGTGTTTTCCATTTATATATGCCCTTAGGTATGCCTGATGTTGTCTCTTTCTCAGGTTTCCCTATGTATAGAGGCACCTGATCCTATGAATATTTTTTCCCTTTGTCTTTCGACTATGGGTAATTATAATCATGATTTCTAGTCTAAAATTCGATGGAATATAGATTCTTATGACTAATCATTCTCCCAAATCCTTTGTATCCTTCTGTTTGGGGTGCACTTGACATGCCCCCTTGTTGGTTGAGGTTGGAAGAACCACCCTGCAAGTTCTTCCCTTGTGGGAAAGGGTTGTTCAACACATTGGGATGTTGTTTTTGTTGTTTCAACTTCATAAGGCACTAAAGTTCTTCCATTTCTAGACACTTATGTGTAATATTATTATCCCCACAAATATTACAAGGGAACTTCACTTGATTTTTTCATATTTTTCCCTCTCAACATTCTTATCATATTATTTATTATTGCCCCCACCACCTTTGTTTCCCTTGGATTTATTATATTTGAGATGTTGAGGGCCCTTCTAAGTCTTCGATTGCATAGAATGTATATCTGATGACTGGTTAGTGGGGCAAGTCAAGCTATAGGCCGTACCAAACACAGATTGTTAGATAACCAAGTTCTGCATCTTTTTTTGTGACAAGATCTACGAATTTGATTTGCACAGAACCCATGATGCCATCGACATGTGGAGTTGAATTCGGATTTTCCAAGTCGATAGTAAACCTCAACGTATATCGAATAATATCATAGATAATTCCATATTGAGAGTAAATAAGCTCTAACTAATGCATCCTAAAAATCGCTTTCTCTTCCGAAAATACTCTTGAAGTCGCAATGTCCTTTGAAATATACAAGAGTAAATATTTCAAGAACCACTCAAGGAAAAAATCTTGTGGAACCATGGATTTAATCAAGCTCTTCCATATCCTCCATTCATGAACATGATCAAAAATGTGTGTATTCTTGTCTGGTTCAAAGTTGGATAGCAGTTCTATACCGAAATCATATCTAATAGGGAATTGGAAGTGGTTAAGGAACACCATGGATAAGTCACCAAACTTCATGTATCTCTCCTTGTCTAGTTCTATGTACCACTTGGTGGAACCTCCAATGAGAGTGCGTTGGAAAATATGCAAGTGAATCGAGTCTTCATTCAACGAATTAGACGAACACCACAAATGGAATGTCGTCATGTGATCCTGTGGATATTCACCACTTTTTCCTTTAAATTTGGGTATGTATGAATGTAAATTTGTTGGGACTGCATGCCAGCTAGGATCATAATGAATAGGGTCATTCATCAACTTGGATAGGTCTAGAAAATGCAATGTTTCCAGAAATGGTATCCTAGGCTGCAAGATTGACCGATTAGCATCCTGAAAAGAGGACCCTGGATTGTAACTGGAACCAAGTTTCCATCAAACGTTYGCAGAAGGACTAGGGATTGGGATAAAACCTTGTTGACCCTAGTAAAATGGAGGAAATACTCCACCCATATAGTTCCTGAAAGGAAAACTGGGGTTTCTTTTAGTGGATCCCCATTGCGAAGGAAAGGCTCCTTGGATGGGGTTAAACTACTCGGGAAAGGGKTTTCCCCCTTGTGACATCACTTGTGTGGCATTCAACTGGCCTTGGAGAGGGGTACCCCCCAAATACATCCCTTTCAAAGAGAAATTTCCTTTAATGTGAATAGACTAACCTTGGAAGGGGATGCCCCCTTGTTGAAACTTTAGATGAGGTGAAAGGGTTACTCCCGAATCCACCACAACAGGGTCTAAGTGGAAAAAATACTAGTGGACTAATATCTACTACCTATAGAAGTTCCCCATAACTTGGAAGGGTTAGGGCCATAATATGGGAAAGACCTTCTCTCAATGAATGGGGATGATGGAGGAATATGACCTATGCCCCAAGGAAACACTTGGTAAGGAGATGAAATTCCCCCTGAACCAACACTCGACATATGGGACGTCGAATGTGAATCAACCAACTTGTTTAGCACATCCATCGATGGCATACCATATGGAAAATCATTTCTTTTAAATGGTAGAGACACAACTTCACTCATATCTTGAGTGGGACCAATGACCAATGAAGCAAATTTTTTGGTCGAAGCGACGATATTTGGATGACTAACACCAATCGTTTGACTAGAGACACTGGGAAGAAATATACCTCCACTGACACTCATCAAGGTGGGAGTGATAGGGGATACTGACCCAGAAACTAGTGTAGTGTCATCCATAGCATCCTAGTGAAGAGGTATACTATCAACAGGTTCCAATCTGGGAGGTGGGACTTGTACTAGAGGGAATAGATAAGTCTCAAGTAACACGGGATTAAGATATGGAGTGAAGTCTTCAGCTCCCATATCTTAAATGATTACTTCCTTCGACTCCAAAGCATAAACTTATGGATGCTATGAGTCTGTGATATCGGCCTAACGAGTTGGCACAAAAGTACCATACGAATCAAGTCGACGCCTTAGAGGAGGCAAAGGAGAATTATTTCTAACTTCTTCTTCAGGAAGAAGGCCTTGAATTCTCCTCGATCTACAAGGTAGTTGTTCAGCCACTTTGAGGTGTCAACTGTCTATGGTACCATGCTACACGTCAAATTAATAAATTCTACGATCATTGAGAACACTTACTAGAAAAATTCCTATATGGAAAAAATAGACACAAACGTGTCTCGTTAATACTCTAACTCAAGTGTATTAAGTCCTGAGACCAAAATAATCACAAGGTAGGGTAAATGCCTTCCAGACTGAGGCACAGGTTGATTAAGTGCCTTGAACCAATGAACAAATGAACGATAAGAGGTTATCCTGACCTCCATTGAATAGCCTTATTCAATGCAAGTACCCACACTTCGCGGGGCACCCTCTAGAAGTACTAAGAAGTGTGATGTGAAATCGGCCCTAGGTACCATGGAAAACCCCCGTAGTCATCTTCTGAGATCCCTAGGAATGGCCACTAAGTTCACCAACTCGGATTCAACATATCGGGGGTACAACCAACAATAGGGATCAAATGTATGGGAAGGTGTAACATCTTGATCTTGCACACACTTGATTGGATTATTCTTTGAGGACACTTGCATGCAAGTGATCCAGTTCATTATATGATTGGTTGTCTTGATTATGATTATGAGATGTTGAGAATATGATGATGTGTGATGTTATTATATTTATATCAACAGGTGTTATTGACTAGTTTTCCTGAGTGTGCAGGACTCTAGACGTTTGAGGATGTCGATGGCATCGATGGATCTCCTTGGAATCCAGATTGATTCGAAGGGTTGACTGGTTGACGATAGATTTCCAAACATACTCAAATTTGGATTAAAGGGGTCACACATGACAACTAGAGACATTGAGGGATAGGTGTGGCATCATCTCTGCCACAGCCTACTAGCACTCTCATCGTGGCTCGAACTATAGGTTAACGATTACATAGTTCTAGAGGTCCAAGATGTCATGAGGGAAGATTGTGATAGTCACTCACGATGATTCTAAGGGGCACACAATAAGGAAGGGAACTTATTCCTTAGAGGCTCTTAGTATCCCATAAGGTCACCTAACAGATTATTGAGTCCAGGGGTTGACTTCTACCAAAATCAGTCAAAAGGAGAGTGGCACCCTTGGAGCACGTAGAGTGTCTTGAAGGGAATGTCAAAAAAATAAAACAGGAATGCAAGCGACTAGCACCCTTGGAGCACGTAGTGTGTCTTGAAGGACACATCGTGATTTTAACTCTCATAAGTTAATAAGCCTAGTACCTAGAAAAATATGCCTCCTTAGGACCTGGCCGGCCTTAAAATGAATGATGGTACGAGAAACGTTTAAATACAAATTTTTCCCTTAAGAAATCTCGCCAAGCCTAGTGAATTTAAAACCCAGGTCTAAGTAGAACATGTGAACCAAAAAACAAACAAATTAAATGGACATGTAACAAGAAGGGGGTAAAGAAAATTCAAACATTAATAATTAAAGTAAAATTTTACTGAAGGATTAATTTATTAAAAGGGTAAATTGTTGTTTATATCTAAACTTGCTAAATCTGAACTTAGAAGAAAAGGGGAAACTTAAGGAAGAGGGGAATGTCTAACATAGTAGGGAATATAGTCTTTGGAACCTTATAATTTTGAACTTAAATAGGTTTTAAGAAAGGAATCCGCCATTTAAGAAATGTAAGGGAACAAAGGGACACCGAGGAGCATTTTTAGGAACACTTTTAGGTGGGTGAGGAAAATAGGCAAATTTAATTAATTAATAAATTGATTTTCTGGTGCAACTAAGGGATTGGGTGACATGTGGATGGGGTAGGTTTATCCTAATTAAATTTAATAAAAATAATATAATGAGGGTTTGGGAAACTAATCACTAAGAAAACTCTATAAAAAGGATGGCAGAGGAGGAGTATGAATCACGTCTGGTATGCGTAAGGTTACGCTGCCAGATTTCAATATTGACTGAATTTTTCTTGTGGGAGTTGGGATACCCATCTCATATAAGGATTGGTAGCTCGAACTCGTGAAGCGAGCTAGGAGAGAGAATTCTCTATTATTGTCCGTGTGGCCCCTTTGCAAATCTGCGGGCTCAGGGGAAGAAGAGTACCCCTAGCGTTGGTTGGGAGGTACCTGATAGCATTAAAAGTCACCCTCAGATTGAGGGAGGATAAGCCCAGTGCCCATCAGAGTTTATGGTAGATGTCAATTTTATATGAGTGGAGGTCAATGGACAAAACTCAATATATGAATGATGTTCAACACAGAACTGGGAAAGAAATGCACAGGGAAGTGAGGTCCATAACTAACTTCAATCAGTGAATTGAGTGTAAGTTTGAGCAGAGGAAAGACTTAGTAAGAAAGGTGGAGATTAATTTTATGGGCATCAAGACTTCAACCACCTTGGATAAGAAAAACTCAAACTCAAGATAACTGTTAAGCTCAAGCTTCAGATAGTGAACTATGTGATCTGGATTATTTTCAGCATGAAATGAGAATGAAGATACAATAAATAAATGCACAGAGATATCGTGGATATCCAATAATATAACATAAATGTATCAGAGATGTAACCATAAACACAGAGATACATTAATGCATGACTTATATTAATGAAATAAGTGTAGAGAGACTGTAGAAATACAAAGTGAAAGACTCATAGAATGGTGGCAACTTATCTCTGAGAAGAGATGGGACAACTACTCGCATTCACAAGAAGATGATTACATGAGGCTCTGAAGGCCTTTTTACAATAAACGGGAATGCCCAAAACCCTACACATACAAAAAACTAACCCTAGGAGATGAAGAGCCAAAAGTCATGTGGGCCCCGTTTGGGTAAGTTAGTACATAAACTTCCCGAGGTCATAACTTTTGCATACGATCTCCATTTTAGATGCATGATAGCTCGTTGGAAAGGTATCATCGAGGAGATTAATTTTCGAGGATCATTGATTCATTTGGATATCATTTAGAATATTGATCCCAAAAAACATTCATTTAATCCCTCAAAATGGCCCCACAAGGTAAAAACTGCTAAAAATAGTAAATTGCCAAAATTGCCAGAAAAATGTCTTGACCCAGTTAGAAAAGGTGGGTGGCCACTGATATCAACCTATATCAATCCTCCCTCCTTAGGAATAAATTTTCTCCATTGTGTTGATGATCCAGGTGGATATCGGTGGCCACCCACCTTTTCCAACTGGCTCGAAATAGTTTTCTAGCAATTTTGGCAATTTACTATTTTTAGCACGTTTTAACTTTCGGGGCCATTTTGAGGGACGAAATAAAGGTTTTTAGATATATAGGTTATAAATTATATCCAAATATATTATTTATCCCTCAAAATGAATCTCCTCAACGATACCTTTCCAATGAGCTATCACACGCCTAAAACGGAGATCGTATGAAAAAGTTACGACCCTGGGAAGTTGATGTACTCACTTACCCAAACGGGGCCCACATGACTTTTGGCGCTTCATCTCCTAGGGTTAGGTTTTTGGATGTCTAGGGTTTTTTTCATTCCTTCTTATTGTAAAAATTCCTTCAGAGCCTCATTGTAATCATCTTCTTAAGAATGTGAGTAGCTATCACATCTCTTCTCAGAGATAAGATGCCACCATTCTAGCGAGTCTTTCACTCTGTATTTTTACAGTCTCTATACATTTCTTTCATTAATAGAAATCATGTATTATTGTACCTCTTTTTTTATGGTTTCATATCTGATATATTTCTGTTATATTATTGAATATCTGCAATATCTCTATGCATTTCTTTATTATATCTCCGATCTCATTTCGTGCCGAAAATAATCCGGATCAGTTGAGTCCCCAGGGGAGAGGGAAAAGCGCTTGTTGAATCTACATCTTGATGAGTTGCTTGCCTTGTTGGAGACATCGCACTCCTCATTTTGTGGAAGTCTGTCATGAACTTGTTGAGGCTGAGTTTGTTCAACAATTCGAGCTACACAAGAGGACAGTGTGTAGAAGGAATCTTTTCACTTTGCTACAACCTTGTCGACCTGATTTTGTTGGATAGAAGGTGCTTGGGGCAAGGTTGTAGTGGTTGCAGTGTCCTTTTGTTCCCCTTTTGAATATATTGTGAAGAAGCTGAATTTTGCAACATGAGATACTACCTTGCGGCGTTGTTTAGGTGGAACAATATTCAGAACTACCTCTTGTATTCTGTAGAGATGACCCCCTAGAGAAACAATGACACTGCAGGGTTGAGACTCATAAAAAGAATGGCATATCCACATATATGGTTGGTCAAAGAGAACATCACAGACATCCAGTGGGGCAACATCACATAATACCTCATCCCTGAAGGGTTGGATGATGTATGACAATCGACATTGTTGGCTAACACAAAGATCTCATCCTTGGCGAAGCCACCCAATGTTGTATGGTTGTAGGTGTGGTGTTGTCGACAATCCCAACTGTTTGATGACGTTTGTTGAGATGAGGTTCTTCTGGCTTCCACTGTCAACAACAAAATGCAGCGGGGTCTCCTTCATGCACATCTGTGAATGAAAAAGGTGCTCCCCATCTTCAATATCTATTGGTTCTTCTAGTTGAATTATTGTGGTCGCTAGAATAACAGTGGGGTCTACGTCAATGATCTGTCCTTTACCAGTATTTTTAGACTCAGAATTTGAATCAGGGTTTGGCTCCTTGTCTTTGATATTGGACACCAATGAATGTTTTGAGCGACATTCATCGGTGTTGTGCCAGGGGATTTTCTGGAAATCACACCATTTTTCGGTGTCCTTCTTTGTCTTCCTGTGACCCTTATTTTTCTCTGGCTTGGACTGGTGTTCAAGAGACTATTTGTTAGGGTCATCATTGTCTCATCATTTTCATACTTTGGTTGTTGCAGATTTGCAGACCCGAACTCTCATTTGTTCAGGTGCTTAAATTTCTACTTGATTTTAACAGCATATCGATAAGCAAGACCGAGTGATGAGATGTCCAGAAAATCCATTTTAGTTTGGATGTATCTGTGTAGATCCCCACGGTATTTCATAACAAAATTTTGTTCGGAGTCTTTGATACCCATATTGGTACGCAAGGTATGGAAGGTATTAGTGAACTCCGGAACTGCTTGGCCCCTCTCTTTTCGCAGTCTGGTCCATCTCATGTACTGGTCCTCATAGTTGCCAATAGGGTAATACTATTCATTTATCGCATCCACAAAAAAATCCCAAGTGGGCTTGACCCCATATATTCCAGACTCCTCTGTGGAACTTTTATCCCAATAAGTTTTCCACCAATATTTGACATGGGGGAGAGATTTAAGGAGTGCGAAGATGATCTTTTCTCTATCAGAAAAATTGTGAACAGAGAAATAACATTCTAGCAGGTTTAACCATTTGTCTAGGGCTTCTTCATCTATCTGTCCTTCAAATATAGGAATATCAAAATTAACTTGTACCTTGAAAGGAGAGGTGCCTCCAGAGTGGTTGATTGATGAAGATGCTCCTATTGCTATCGAGAGGCATTGAAGGATGTGGGAAAAATTCTCCATCATTTCATCCCTCTGTTGCATGAGAGCTTTCTCAAGCAAGAGACTGATAGGATCGTCTGCTCTTTCGTTTTTCTTTTCTTCCACCATTGAGGTTTTCTTGGGTTTGAGAGAGACAAGCTCAAGACCCAACTTGGTATACTCGGACTTCATCGGGGACATGCACTGAAAAATGATCAAGAGTAGCCTGCTTTGATACCACTGATCCATATTATTTTCAAGACGAAATGATAGCAGAGATACAATAATTAAATGCATAGAGATATTGTGGATATCCAATAATATAACATAAATGTATCAGAGATGAAACCATAAACACAGATATACAATAAAACACAATTTCTATTAATGAAAGAAATGTACAGAGACTGTAAAAATACAGAGTGAAGGACTCGCTATAATTGTGGAAACTTATCTCTGAGAAGATATGTGACATCTACTCGCCTTCGCAAGAAGATTATTACAATTAGGATTTAAAGGCATTTTTACAATAAAAAAGAATGCCAAAAACCCTAGACATCCAAAAACATAACCCTAGGAGATGAAGTGCCAAAATTCATGTGGGCCCCATTTGGGTAAGTTAGTACATCAACTTCTCGAGGTCGTGACTTTTGCATACAATCTTCGTTTTAGGTGAATGATAGCCAGTTAGAAAGGTATCGTCGAGGAGTTTCATTTTGGGGGATCAATGATTTATTTGATTATGATTTAGAATATTTATCCTTAAAACCTTCATTTAGGCCCTCAAAATGGCCCCGCAAGTTAAAAACTGCTAAAAATAGTAAATTGCCAAAATTGCCAAAAAACTATTTTGATCCAGTTGGAAAAGGTGGGTGGCCACTGATATCAACCTGGATCAATCCTCCCTCCTTAGGAAGCAATGGTCTCCATTGCATTGAGTTCCCATGGGAGAAGGAAAAGCATTTGCTAAATCTGCATCTTGATGAGCTTCTTGCATTGTTGGAGACGTCGCACTCCTCAGTTTGTGGAAGTCTGTCATGAACCTTTTGAGGCTGAGATTATTCAACAATTCAAGCTACATGAGAGTTCATTGTTCAGAAGGAATATTTCCACTTTGCTACAACCTTATCGACCTGATTCTATTGGATAGAAGGTGCTTAGGGCAAGGCTGTAGTGGTTGTAGTGTCCTTCTGTTCCCCTTTTAAATAGATTATGAAGAAGCTGAATTTTGCAGTATGAGATACTACCTTGAAGCATTGTCTAGGTGGAACAATAGTAAGAACTACCTCTATTATTCTGTAGAGATGACCCCCTAGAGAAACAATGACATTGTGGGGTAGAGACTCATAAACAACATGGTGTCTCCACATATATGGTTGGTTGAAGAGAACATCACAGACATATAGTGGGGTAACATCACATAACAGCTCATCCTTGAAGGCCTAGATGCCATATGACAATCGACATAGTTGGCTGACGTGAAGATCTCATCCTTGGCGAAGATACCCAATGTTGTATGGTTTCTGGTGTGGTGTTTTCGACAATCCCAACTGTTTGACGACCTCTGTTGAGATGAGGTTCTTATGTCTTCCACTATGAATAATAAAATGAAGAGGGGTCCCCTTCACCCACATCCGTGAATGAAAAAGGTGCTCCCCATCTTTAGGATCTGTTGGTTCTTATGGTTGAATTGTTGTGATCGTGAGAATAGCAGTGGGGTCTGCGTCAATGATTTGTCCTTTACAAGTATTTTCAGACTCAGATTCTGAATCAGGGTTTGACTCCTTATCTTTGATCTCGGCCACCAATGAATTTTTTCAGTGACATTGATTGGTGTTGTTCCATGGGATTTTGTAGAAATCACACCATTTTCCAGTGTCCTTCTTTGTCTTCCCATGACCCTTATTTTCCACTGGCTTGGACTAGTTTTCGGAAGCTGTTTTTTAGGGCTGTCTTTTTCATACTTTGGTTGTTGCGGATTTGCAGACCCGAACTCTCATTTTTTCAGGTGCTTAAATTTCTGGTCAATTTTAACAGCGTATTGATAAGCAATACCGAGTGATGAGATGTCCATAAAATCCATTTCAGTTTGGATGTATCCGTGTAGAGCCCCATGGTATTTCAGAACAAAATTTTGTTCGGAGTTTTTGATGCCCAACTTGGTGCACAAGGTATGGAAGGTATTGGTGAACTCTAGAACTTCTTGGCCCCTCTCTTGCCACAGTGTGGTCCATCTCATGTATTGGTCCTCATAGTTTCCAATAGGGTAATATTGTTCCTTTACTGCATCCACAAAAAAATCCCAAGTGGGCTCGACCCCATATATCCAGACTCCTCTGTGGAAATTTTCTCCTAGTAAGTTTCCCACCAATATTTGACATGGGGGAGAGATTTCAGGAGTGTGAAGATAATCTTTTCTCTGTCGAAAAAATTGTGAACAAAGAAATAACCTTCTAGTAGGTTTAACCATTTGTCTAGGGCTTCTACATCTATCTGTCCTTCAAACATGGGAATATCAATATTAACTTGTACCTTGAAAGGAGAGGTCCCTCCAAAGTGGTTGTTTTATGAATATGCTCCTATTTCTATATGCATGCATTGAAGGATGCGGGAAAAATTCTCCATCATTTCATCCCTCTGTTGCGTGAGAGCTTGCTCAAGCAACAGACTGATAGGATCGTCTTCTCCGTCATTTTTCTTTTCTTCCACCATTGAGGGTTTCTTGGGTGTGCGAGAGTGATTTTCCTCAATATATACAAGCTTGAGACCCAAATTTATATACTCTGACTTCGTCAGGGACATGCACTGAAAAATGATCAAGAGCAACCTGCTCTGATACGACTAATCCAGATTATTTTCAGCACGAAATGAGAGTGGAAATACAATAAATAAATGCACAAATATATCATAGATATCCAATAATATAACATAAATGTATCATAGATGCAACCATAAAAACTTATATACAGTAATACACGATTTCTATTAATGAAATAAATGTACAGAGACTGTAAAAATACAGAGTGAAAGACTCGCTAGAATGGTGGCAACTTATCTCTGAGAAGAGATGTGACAACTACTCGCACTCATAAGAAGATGACTAAAATTATGCTATGAAGGCATATTTACAATAAAAAAGAATTCCCAAAACCCTAGACATCCAAAAACCTAACCCTAGGAGATGAAGCGTCAAAAGTCATGTGGGCCCCGTTTGGGTAAGTTAGTACATCAACCTCTCGGGGTCGTAACTTTTGCATACGATCTCTGTTTTAGGTGCATGATAGCCCGTTGGAAAGGTATCATTGAGGAGATTCATTTTGGTGGATCAGTGAATTCTTTTTCTATCATTGAGAATATTTATCCCGAAAAACCTTCATTTAGGCCCTCAAAATGACCTTGCAAGTTAAAAACTACTAAAAATAGTAGATTGCCAAAATTTCCAGAAAAGTGTTTTGAGCCAGTTGGAAAAGGTGGGTGGACACCAATATCAA
>JASDQU010242847.1:99979-123488 GCA_032191745.1 Picea mariana
GACTATACCTCCAAAATGAAGGTATTCATGGGGGTATTTCAATATAAGGAGAGCCCTCTTCTATGGTGGAAGACTCTCCTACAACAATTAAACATGGTCGTCGAAGACGTGTCATGGGAACCCTTTGAGGAATGGTTCTAGGAGAGGTATATGTATTAGAAATTCATTGAGTGTCATCTCAATGATTTCAATGTCTTATGATAGGGAGGTTGTACGGTGCCCAAGTACGAGGCCCATTTTATGGAGCTTCTTTGGTATGCTACCCACCTGAATATAGAGAAGCTTAAGGTCAACAAGTTAGTGTTTTCTTCTAATGTCAACATTCATGTGAAAGTGAGGATTCTAATGCCTCAAACGTTGCACGATGTTGTCTAGAAGGCCCTCGTAGCAGAGGAGGAGCTCATTAGTGAGGGTCAGAGAAAGACTCTTGCGAGACCGACAGGACCGAAAACATCTGATGCACAGCAGCATCAGACACTAGTGAGGCATCCATCAGGATATGGAGGCACTCATAGAGGATCCAAATTCACTACACCACGATGACCAGTGCCTCAGCAACAGACTCCCTACAGAGGACCATACTACTAGCAATAGCGTCGACTGCAACAACAGGTTAGGCCTATTCAGCCGAACAAACCAGGGTTCCAAGCCAGTGGGCCTTCATCTTCTACTTCAGGTACCAGGAGTATTGGACCAAAGACTGGGTGTTGGACATGTGCAGAGCCACATTACCAACGTGACTTCCCATTGAGAGGGCCCTATCATCTGGATCAGTTGGACCCACTACCATGGGAGATTTGGGCAAGGCCCATCAGATTCATGCAGCGATGAATAACCACCAAGAAGAGCACCATTCGATTGTTCTCGAAATGTCAGGTACCATTGTTGACCAAACCAATAGTATTTTGATAGATCCAAGTGCTACAGAGAGTTTTATTTCAAGTACAACACTAAAAATAATTAAGGTAAAGCGAGTTGAACAAGATGAGCTTAGCTTTGTAAAAATGGCTTCAGAGGCAAACAAAAGGTTGGAGGAAAGGTTACAAGCTATAACCTTAACCTGGGAGATTTTTTCACCAAGGTCAACCTGTACGTCACGATCTTAGAGTCTTATGATGTCGTGATCGGTATGGACTGGTTGGAATCGCATGAGGCAATACTCAACTATAATACGAAACAATTGAGCTTGGTCAATGATGAGGGACAAAGACGCGTGATTGTAGGTAGGAACTAGGGACTTTCCCTAAGGTTCATATCCTCCCTACAACTATGGAAGAGAAAGCGCAAGGGATGCTAGCTATATGCGATTCTTGCGTTAAACTAAAAAGACGTGGCAAAAGGACTGGAAAACCTTCTGATAGTATGAGAGTTTGCAGATGTCTTCCCAGAGAAGTTACGAGGGTTTCCACCTGAGAGGGAGTTGGAATTTACCATCAACCTAAAACCGGGAACTGAACCAATAGAAAGAACACCTTAACAGATGTCGACCCCAGAGTTATAGGAGTTGAAAATTCAACTGAAGGAGTTGTTAGACTTAGGACTTATACTTCCCAGTTTGTCACTGTGGGGTGTGCCTATTTTTTCATATGAAATAAGGATGGGTCATGGAGACTCTGCATTGAATATCTTCAATTGAACAAGGCAACAATCAAGAACCAGTATCTATTTTAAAGGATTAACAATTTGTTTGATCAGACGAAGGGAGTGAAGGAGTTTTCAAAGGTCGACTTGAGTTCAAGGTATCACCAATTACATATCAAGGAGGAATACATCCCTAATACCTCCTTTAAAACGAGGCTTGGATACTATGAGTTTATTGTTTTACCATTTTGACTGACAAATTCCCCAGGGGTATTTATGAGTTTGATGAACGAGGTGTTCCACGAATACTTGGACAAGTTTTTTGAAGTATTCATTGATGATATTTTGACATATTTTTAGACAATGGAGGAGCATGAAGAACATTTGTGGTTGGTACTAAAATGTCTACGAGAGAACAAATTGTTTGGGAAGATGTCAAAATGCTCATTTTATCAATTGAAGATTCATTACCTAGGGCATGTCATCTCTGATGAAGGTATCGTTGTGGATCCAACAAAGGTCAAGGATATTATGGAATGGCTTGCACCAATGAATTTTGCAGAAGTGCATAGCTTCATGGGATTAGTGGGATATTATCAATGGCTCATCGAGGGTTTTTCAAGGAGAGAAAATATGATTATGGAATTTTAGAAGAAGAACAACAAATTTTTTTGGACCGAGAAATGCGCGAAAGAATTTCGTAGGCTCAAGGATCTCTTGACAACAACACCGATACTAAAGGTCCCTAACATGGACGGGGACTTCTTGGTATGCATTGAAACATCCAAGGAAGTCTTAGGTGCAATCTTGATGCAAGATGGTCGAGTGATCATTTACATCTTGAAGAAGTTGAGAAGGCATGAGGAGAACTATGCGATGCCCGATTTTGAGATGTTGGCCATTGTGTATTCCTTGAGATTTTGGAGACACTACCTTATTGGATGAAAATTTGAACTAATAATGGACCACTATGGTTTACAACACATTTTTACGCAAAGTGACTTGAATGCACAACAAAGAAATTGGTCGGAATTGCTTAGCAAGTATGATTTCAAGATTACTTACATAAAAGGAATAGTGAACATAATGGCGGATGCGTTGAGTCAGAGACCACACATATTTTCGGTGATGCCTCTCCAGATGAATCTATGTTAAAATATTCTAACTTTACAGCACAATGATGAATGGTACAAATAGGTCAAGAAGTTTATCAGACAAAACACAATGATGGTGCCAAAATTTGAGGCGTTTACTGTGGAAAATGACGAATTATTGATATTTAATAATCTAATTTACGTACCTTCCAATGACATGTTGAGGATTTTGATCCTAAACGAGGATCATAGAGCAGTGTACATGGATCATCCTAGAGTCACAAAGATGAGGGCAGACCTTAAACTCTTATTCTTCTAGAAGGGAATGAAGGTGGACATAGTCAACTACGTGGCAAGATGTCTATAATGTCAGAAGGTGAAGGATGAACATAGACATTCGGTCATATTACTACATCCACACACTATTCCAGAATCAAAATGGGAGATCATTTCGATGGATTTCATTGTTGTATTTCCATTAACAACAAGAAGACATGACTCGATTTTTGTATTAGTCGACACTCTCACGAAGAGTGCTCATTTTATTCTTGTGCATATGACATATTAGGCACCTGACATACATAGAGTTTTCATCAACGAGATAGTGAGGTTTCATGGCATGCCTAAGAGGATTATATCTGATCAAGGATTGATGTTTACAGGACAATTTTGGACTAGTTTCCAAGAGGCCTTGGGAACCCAACTTAACTTTAGTACTGCGTACCACCCTGAGACAAACGAGTAGACCAAATGAACAAACCAAATCTTGAAGGATATGTTGTGTATGTACATGATGGACCAACATAAGCATTGGGAAGAATTCTTATCATGGGTAGAATTTGGATATAACAACAATTATCAAAGCACCATCAAGATGGCGCCATTCAAGTTTCTTTATGGGAGACTGTGTCAGACACCTTTGAGTTGGTATTGGCTTAAGGATAGGGTCCTGGTGGGACCAGAAGTGATCTAAGAAATGGAATATCAAATGCAAACAGTAATAGAAGGATAAAGGAAGCGCAGGATCGACAAAAGAGTTATGTCGATGCACATCGAGTCGACCGTAGTTATGAAGTTGGCGATCGAGTCTTCTTGCAGGTGAAACCACACAACATTTTGATCAAGTTTGGAAAGGGAGGTTCCTGGGACCTTTCGAGGTTGTGGAAAGGAAGGGGCCT
This sequence comes from Picea mariana, assembly GCA_032191745.1. Lineage (NCBI taxonomy): Eukaryota > Viridiplantae > Streptophyta > Pinopsida > Pinales > Pinaceae > Picea > Picea mariana. The sequence continues at coordinate 103,833 of JASDQU010242847.1, forward strand.
GTGGCCTATCAACTAGCCTTTCCTAATTCTTTAAGGTGTATGCACGATGTTTTTCATGTATCTGTTTGGAGACATTATGTTAGTGATACTACACATGTGATTGAGATGAGTTCCTTGCAGGTAWCGGACGAGGGTGTTCTCATGATGGGACAAATATTCATTCTGGACCATTGCATTCTACAACTAAGGCTTCGAACATTAGATCATGTTAAGGTCCATTAGGAMAAAAATAGTCCACACTTGGCAACCTGGGAGGATGCATATGATATGCGTCAACAGTTTCCATTTTTGTTTGATATCTAKACATATTGATATTRTTAGACGCTTTGTTTCGGCACTTGCATACTGTGAAACTTTGAGACAAAGTTTAAAACAAGAGGGGGTGTACGTAACATCCCACTCTTGCACACATATGATTGGAATTATTCTTTGAGGACACTTGTGTGCAAGTGATCCAGCTCATTATATGATTGATTGTCTTGGTTATGATTATGAGATGTTGAGGATCTAATGATATGTTATCTTGTTATATTTATATCGACAGGTGCTATTGAATAATTTTCATGGGTGTGTAGGACTATGGACGTTTGAGGATGTCGATGGCATCGATGGATCTCCTTGGACTCCAGATTGAGTCAGGGGACCGCTTGGTTGATGATATATTGCCAACCAGACTCACATTTGGAATAAAGAGGTCACGCATGATAGCCAGAGACATTGTGGGAGAGGTGTGGCAGCATCCCTACCACAACCTACTAGCACTACCATCATGGCTCGAACTGTAGGTTAATGATTACTAGTTCGAAAGGTCCACGATGTCGTGAGGGAATACTTTGAAAGTCGCTCACGATGATTCTAAGGGCCTCGCAATAAGGCAGGGACGTTATTCCTTAGAGGCCCTTAGTCTCCCACAAGGTCACTTGGTGGCATATTGACTCTAAGGGTTGACATCTACCAAAATCAATGAAAATCCGAGTGGCACCATTGGAGCACATAGTGTGTCTTGAAGGGCACGTCACACAAATAAAATAGGAATGCAAGTGAGTGGAACCCTTGGAGCATGTAGTGCATCTTGAAGGGCACGTCACGATTTTAACTCTGGTAAGCTAATAGACCTAGTACCTAGAAAACTATGCCTCCTTAGGACTTGGTCAGCCTTAAAATGAATGATGGTATGAGAAAAGTTTAATTACAATTTTTTCCCTTAAGAACTATTGCCAACCCTAGTGAATTTAAAACCCAAGTCTAAGTAGAACATGTGAACCAAAAAAAAAACAAACTAAATGGACATGTAACAAGAAGGGGGTAAATAAAATTCAAACATTAATGATTAAAGTAAAATTTTAATGAAGGATTAATTTATTAAAAGGTTAAATTGTTGTTTATATCTAAACTTGCTAAATTCAAACTCAGAAGAAAAGGGGAAACTTAAGGAAAAGGAATGTCTAACATAGTAAGGAATCTAGTCTTCAGAACCTTCTAATTGTAAACTCAACTAGGTTTTTAGAAAGGCATGAGCCATTTAATAAATGTAAGAGAATAAAGGGACATCGAGGAGCATTTTTAGGAACCCTTTTATGTGGGTGGGGAAATAGGAAAATTTAATTAATTAATAAATTGATTTTCTGGTGAAACTTATGGATTGGGTGACATGTGTATAGGGTAGGTTTATCATAATTAAATTTAATATAAATAATCTAATGAGGGTTTTGGAAACTAATCACTAATAAAACTCTATAAAAATGGCGGTGGAGGAGGAGTATGGATCACGTCTGGTATGCTTAAGGTTACGCTGCCAAATTTTAATCTTGACTGAATTTTTCCTGTCGGAGATGTGATGCCCAACTCAAATAATGAGTGGTAGCTCAACCTTGCAAGGTGAGTTGGGAGATAGCATTCTCTTGTATTGTGTGTGTGGCCCCTTTGTGTCTCAGGGGACTCAGAGGGAAGAAGAGCATCCCTAGCATTGGCTGGGAGGTACCGGTGAGGTCTCAACGGTTGGCAAGCAGGAGTTGGACAGAGCGCAAGCGCAGGACAGAAGCAACATAACCTTCACCTTCTCTTAAGGTACACATGTCTGAATTTCTCCATTTTAACTGGTTGATTGTATGTGGATCTACATCTGGATGGTATGGGGTATTAGGTTATGGATATGTGGGTAAATTTGGGTTCCTCGATCTATTTTTTGTTGTTACTATATGGTATTATGATTAAACCAAGAGAGACATCATCGATCTGTAGTTTATGGTCTCTATTGCCTAAAGAATGATCCTTTGTTAATTATCTGTATTCCCATTTCTGGTAGCGCAACAACCATTATCCACTCTAGTTGACTACATGGTTTTCTCTTATTTCCTGTTGCGTAGCCATTGGTGCCTTATAAGTTTTATTTGCATGTAATATTTTTCCTTTTTCTAAAATGCATCAATTGTCGACTACAGAATTATTCCCAAATGACCATTACCTGCACTAACACCGAGTCGAACCTTTCCTTCTCTTCATTCCAGTAGTGCTGAGTTTCCCTCCATCTTGTAGCTAGACCGTCCTCGTACCTCTGCATGGCTTGACCCATTCTCAACATCTGGTGTACCTCTTCTTGCTTGATGACATTGTTCCTCTTCTTACTGAGGCATATCCCATCATTTTTATTCCAAGGATTTCCCATTGAACCCTTGTCATTGATGTTCTTTCCTAACTCTAGATTCCCTGCGTGATTCATGAGGTGTGGAGGGGCCATAGAGGAGTTGTGCATTTACCTATGTTCCCTCATAGAATCTCCCTTGGAGCCTTGCACCTAGGTGGTTGTCTTGATACACTTGACCCTAAGAGGATCATGCTTGGCTTGGGCACTTGGCTTGATTTAAGTGGGAATGAACCCAAGACCCAAAACTTTCAACTGTGTTTTTATAATCCTTTCTATGTACTGTGATTTCAAATGTTTGGGACTGTGTATCATTTTTAATCCTCGAATTATTGCCTTAAACTTTTGTGGCTAGAACCTTAGCAAACAGATCGAGTAATGGGGATTCAATGTTTTGGGACTGTGCATCATTTTTAATCTTGGAATTATTGCCTTAAATTTTTGTGGCTAAAACTTTAGTAAATAGATTGAGTGATGGGGATTCAATTTTTGGGATTGTGTATTGTTTTTTCTAATTCTAGAATTATTGCTTTAATTTTGTTTTGTGTGCCCAGAACCTTAGCGATGGATTGTGTGAGGGGGGATTCAAATATTTGTCATTGTTTCATGGAAACCTACACAAGATATCTAGCTAAAGCATACACAAACAAATCTTATCAAGAAAAGGAAGTGTGATACACAGTGAAGAATGAGAATCAATGCATATTATGATCTTATCAATGAGTGAGTGATCTTCACTCATATAGGAAATGACATCCTATAATTAGGAATGCATGCATGATAGTGATGGTCTAAGATTAGAAAGTATAAAATAAAACTAGCCATTTAACTCCCACTGAACTAGTGTTACTCCCATTGAACTAGTGTGTCGAAAATAGAAATTTCTCCAACACCCCCTCTAAACATTACTATGGAGTAAAAAGTGAGTCCTGGCTACTAGGCCATTTTAGGTACTCATGTAAAATGAAACTAATGAACACTTAATAAAAGTAAGGAAAGAGAGAAAACCACATGGGAACGAAACCCCCCCTCAAAAGATAATGCATCAAAAGAAGAAAATGATAGCTGCTAGGAAACTGTGTTCTTCACTGCAAGATGATCCCACAAAGTCTAAAACTTTTGCTCACTAAAATTCTTCGTGAAGATGTAGAAATATTTATGGATTTGATGAAGTCATTTGGAAACCTAAACCTACACATGAGATCTTATGGACTGAGAGAAAATTCATAGAAATATTTGGAATATGTAAAACATTCTCAAAACTGCCATTGTGGAGTTCCACTCTCCCTTCTCCTCCTACTACTACTGGAGTATCATCCCCCATGAGAATAGGGGGTCTTGAGCATGGAATCAAGGAAGACAAAACTTCCTCTTTCATTGCCATATGATGGGATGCACCAGAATCTATAATCCATGAATCAGATGAGGAATTGATTGCAACCAGAGCATGATGATTACCTTTATTAGGAGTAGGGTCTTCTTCCTTTCGCTTCTTGACTCCCTCTAGAATGAAGTTTCCAAGGATTTTCTGTTGAAGTGCATGTGCCATAAGATTGATCCATTTCTTCATGCATGTGGATTCTTCATGATTTGATTTATTACAGTAAGTGCATTGCTTTCCCTTCTTCTTCTTCTTGTAATCTAAAGAGTCCTTGGAACCTGAAGAGTCATTAAAGGGTTTGGAATATCCCTCCTTCTCATTTTGTTTCGATTTCTGATTGTATGAACCTTTTCCATCATGCATGGTGAGTGCATGTGCTTTGGGATCTTTCATGAGGCCCATCTATATGAGTTGTGTCTGCCCTTGTATAAGAGACTCAATGAAATGAGCCAACGTAGGCATTTTCCAATTTGTTCCAAAAAGACATCTGCCAGAATGGAAATTGGAGACATATACAACATATTTTGGTCCTATCTTGGCCAATATTGTTAGAATAAGTTGCTTCTCATATGTATACTTGTCAATAACACATTTACCCAAGATCAAAATCAAAGATTTAAATTTAGTAAATAAATCTTGTATATTATCAAAACTTTTAGGGTCTAAGGTATTCAACTCTACCTCAAACATATGACCTCACATCTCATCCTTCTTTCCAAAGATTCCTTCCAAGGTGGTCCAGATCTCATTTGGAGTCTTTCATGAGGCAACATGAAACCATAGATTAGTGGAGATTAACTCAAGAAGTAGTCCTATGGCCTCATCCTTACGGTTCGCCCATCTCATCTTCTCAATCGCCGACATAGATTTTGTTTCTGTTTCCATCGTCAAATTATATGGTCATTTCCTTCTAAGTTGGAATTCTACCTTGGGCTTCCAATAAAAATAATTGTATGGTGTGAGGATCACCACCAAGTTTGAATGCATAATAGTTTTTCTATCCATCTCTCCCACTGTTTCTAAGAACCTCTAAAAATTTACTCTCAATATGCAAGTGAAAAATTAAGAATCGCGGCAGAAATGACACTTTAAGTGAAAATTCATATCAGTTTCAAGATATGATCTTCCGACTTACTTTCTAAACAAATGGTGAGGAATCTCGCCAAATGGTTGAAAACCCACTTGCATAATGGGTCGATTTACGTCCCACACGATCTGTTTCATCAAAAACTTAATATTTTGGGAGCAATCACTGTAGAAAGGTACAACCACATATTCATATAAGTTTCAGGAGGCTATCTTGCATCTTACTTTCTGAGCAAACGGTGAGGAATATCACCAAATGGATGAAAACCCACTTGTCGAATGGGTCGATGTACTTTCTACCCAAGCTGTTTCCTCAAAAACTTAATATTTTTGGCAAAATCACTGCTGAAAGGTACAACCACGGATTTAGCTCACCGAAACTCCAATTTTCCTTATTCTTTGGCCTGTCTGACTTTCTCCAAGCAATGCAACTCTGATACCATGTCAGTGTTTCATGGAAACCTGCACATGAGATCTAGATAAAGCATACACAAACACAATTTATTAAGAAAAGGAAGAGATATACACAATGAAGAATGATAATCAATGCATATTATGATCTTATCAATGAATGAGTGATCTTCACTCATATAGGAAATGACATACTATAATTAGGAATGCATGCATAATAGTGATAGTATAATATTATAAAGTCTAAAATAGAACTAGTCAGTTAACTCCCACTGAACTAGTGTGCTGAAAATAGAAATTTCTCCAACAATCTTTGGACAGTGTATTTTTTCATTTCTGTAATTATTTCCCGAAATTGTTCAAGCAAGTGGACACTTGTTGTTTTCTAATTCCCATTGTTGTTTCCTCAGCGAATCAGTCGCTACCTTCATTTTCTTTCCACATGTAAGGTGTTGGGGCATGACCTAGCGTTCCACCTGTAATTGGAAGAATTTGATTGCAATTTATTATTCCAGGGAAGTAGCGATTCTGGCAGTAATTATAATTAATGGTATTGATGATGTGGACATAGAACATAAGGGATGTATTTATTTGGAAGAGAATGTATGCTAGGAAACTTAATCCCTTATTCTATGTTTTATTTATCTTTAGAATGGAGTCTTACATCAAGGGCCATGTGAACGACAGGTGGCAATTTGTTTATGTTTGATTATAATAGTTTTAATCCCATCTTACCTTACCTTATAACAATTAAATTATTTCAGAATAGATTTTACGTTAAGGGAATCGTAGAATGGAAACAACTCTTTGATTACTAGGAACAGATTTGAACTAGTTCATAATAGATCTTTAAGTAAAGTTGCATGTGGAAGGGAAACAACGAATGATTGACTTGTTAGTCTTTTTAATTATTTTAGGATAGGGTACTTACTTGGGGATAATTGAATGGCAGTTTATGTTCGTAGTGAAATCCTTGTTGATGCTTTCTAAACAATAATTTACTAATTATAGGATTCTCCCTTCCTTATGATGTTTAAAGGGTGTGTGTAAAGGAAACTAGGGAAGCTTGTTTCATAAATAATATTAGTGTTAAATAAGAAATTGTTAAATTATAAGATATTCCATCTTTGTAATGTTTAATGGATTGTTTTTAAAAGGGAGTTGGAAGCATTGCTATCCTTTAACATAAGGGAGGGAAGGGTTGTATTATGCCTTATTTTGATTGAGTTTGGATACAATGTGCTATGGTTTAGTCCTTATGATTATAAATTTGATAATAAATTACATCTAGTCGTTGCGCAAATTAAAATGTATCGATTATGGTCACCCTGCATTTGTTTTTATTTATTGTTTAGAGTTCCTTCATCTAATGATGTCATGTAACGTATTACTATCCAAGTCATATTTCAGGCACATTGGATTTTATTTTTTGGTCGAAGGTTAGAATTATTCATGCTTTTGCATGGGTTCCTAGTGCGTTGGTTGCATTGTGGTGACATGATTCTTTAAGATTGGATCCTTGAGCATGTTGATCAAGAAGCACTTATGATAACCTGGCTAAGGGTCATGTGCCTCCTGATGTGGATGATTTTTTTTTATTAATTGAGGTATTGTACTTTGTATTGTAACGTTTAATTGTTGTCTCTCGCTCGTCAGGAAGTTTCTAGCTACTTGTCATTGAAGCTGTTGTGTTTGAATTGATTGATGCTTCCTTTTACCTTAGTAGGTGTGGTCTTTATTGTGTCGGGCGGGATGTATACACCTCCTTGTTCCTCATAATAGTTTCCATCCTTGAAACCTTAAATGGTCAAAATCGATGGGAACCCGAGATTGAGCGCTGCTTATGTGTCCTGGAGGTCCTAACCTTGCAGGGTAGGATAGGGGGGTAGTCATTTCTATTATTTGTCTGATTGATTGGCGTGTGTTTCTTCCAACTACATGTTGTGCTAGTATTCTAAGTCACTATGTTTTATGTTTCATGAAATGTGTGCATTGTTTTTGTCGTCAATTTTTGATGCTTACTTGTATTATTGACATTACATGTTTTGCGCTTAAAAGAAAAACAAAATATGGTACTTGTTATGCATCGCTTGTCGTCGTAACGATGAGGTCCTTACAGAAGGGTCTCTAAGCTCAAATCTTTGAAAGAACCACCTCTCATTGTTGTATCGGTACTAACTAAACCCCCAATATATGATCTTTCTACTATGCTCAGTTAAGCTTCAGAGGAATCTCTCCTCGACTCTCCTTCACCTGACCTCGTGTTTGGATCCTATGTTTGAGGAGGCTCTCAGCTATACTTATACGATGATTGGATTTATGGTATCCCTAGATCATACTCCTACATTGGTTTTGTGGCCTTGGATAAATTTACTCTCCACCCTAAACCAAATCCCTAGCCTAGACTTGTTCGGATACCCTATATAAGTGATGTATAATAAAGTTTTAGTTAATTATTCATTTTAGGGTCTTTTTTTACTCAACAAAAGGAATGTATGAAACTTGAATGATGTTTATGACAAACTCCAAATGAAAAAAACTTAAGAACATGATGCATTATGCAGGTTCTCAAAATGAAAAAGGTGTGAAACAGTGCTTAAAACAAAACTCTTTTATTTTTAGTGATGAAAAAAAAGTATTTTTTGGATGAAATATTTAAAATAGCTCATAATGAAACCTAGAATATTCTTTTAAAGAAAAAATGAAAAACTTTGCAAACAAAGGTTCTTTTCTTTGAAAACATTCTATCAATACCAAAGAAAATTATAATGCAAAACAACTTGAATACTAGTTAATTGAATATTTTCTTTTAGTCATGAAAGGAAAGGGTTCAAGAAAAGAAGAAACTTGGAAAACAAGTATATTTTTTGTCTAAAATAAATGAAATGAAAAACAAATTCAATTTTCTTTTTATTTTGTAAACAAGGAGAAGTAGGTATAGAGAAAGAAAGCAACCAGCCAAGAGTAAATGAAAACTCAACAATACTAAACATGCAACCCAGGAAAACAATACTGACCTCTCAATCAACCCAAAAACCTTATAAACAAGAACTGACTTCAACAAAAGAAATATATATATATTTAGGTGATTAACAAGTTGTTTTTAAAGACTTTAGATAGCACAAATAAACAATAAAGACATTCAAAAGGCTCAATCAAAACTTCCAAACTATGAGAGAGATGTTTCAAAAAACCTCAATTTTTCATAGGTTCATGAATGTGTATACTAAGGCTTGCGGATATCCGTAGGTCATACACAGGAAAAGCATGAATGCAAGTGAAATATATAAGGAAAAGCTGCAGATGGGATAGAAATATTTTAAAAATTAAAAGCCACTCTAGAAGGGAGGTTTCTAGAAACTTTACCAAAATTTTCTAAGAGACTAAAGATTTACAAAAGAAATTTGGAAAACACATAAAATAACAAAAAATCAAGAGAAGGAAAGAAACCCTAAGAAAATACCCAAACTAGGAGAGTCCTCGGTCTGGTCGCCAATTCTGATTAAGGGATTTTCCCCTTGTGACCTTGGGTCAAGTCACTGTAGAGCAAGACCAAATTTATAAGAAATAACCTAACCCTATCTATAAAAATTCATACAAGAAATAAATACTTTTGTAAAGGGAGAGAGAGAAAGGAAGAAAGAGAGGCCTCACACCTTAATGAACATCTAAAACATCTTGATGAACATCATAGAGATGCCACCATGGAAAATGAGGCTCATAAGAAGCATGCTAAAGCTTCATATTTTATTTTTTGAAGGAGATTTATTTCTTGGTTATGATTAAGACCATGATAAGTTGTGAACAAGAAAAATTGAACAGATATGGTATGCGCCTTACATATTGATCCATGTCCTAAATAATGGATCTTATGAGTTAGTGGATTATGAGGAGACCCCTTTGGATAAGCCCCACAATTGGATTTATCTAAATATATATTATGCATAGGCATTAATTTCTTGTGAAACCCATTTTACATGTTGTATATAGGTTTTTCCTTTTCTTTTGTCTTGTTTTTTTTTGGTTTTCATTTCATGCTTACGATGCTTTATAATTGATTTCCAGATATCATTGAAGGTTCACATATAGATAGGATTTTCCAGGGGTGCTAGTAGCATCACCTATAACCATTCTTCCACATAATAGGTGACTTATTTCACGATCGTTTGGCATGTGAGATCAATATGAATTTGCAATGGTATTGTGACCAACAATGTTGCCAAGTATAGTGAAGTTATTAAACGTCTCTCTAAATAAATTGATGTCAATATACAACATATGAGTGTCCACCTATATTCTCAACTCGTAGTGTCCCAATTGAATAATGTTTACCATGTGCATGATTCTATTCCCGTACAAAATAAATTACAAGTGATACTTCTTGAGTGATATTTTAAATTCATTACTTGTATTCATGTGCCTAGAAGGTTCAATGGAATTGCTTATTCATTAGCTAATTATGTTCTAAAATAAAATTTTCCAAATCAATAACAATTAAGGCATACATGTAAACAAAACCTAGGAGTTGTTTTCATCAATATAACCTAGTTAATACGTGTATAAATATAATAATACATGTACATAAAACCTAGGAGTTGGTTTCATCAATATAACCCAGTTAATACGTATATAAATATAATCAACCATTACATGATGTTAAAAATATGTAATGTCAACCAAAAAAACATGATTTGTGTAACATAACATCATACAAAATCTAGCTACATATGATGACTATGATAAAAAAAAATATCAAATGGACTACTCCTCATCCTCTTAGTCAACATAATTATTATAACTATGGATCACCATTGTGGCTAGTTATCAAACTAGTCACTTCCATACTAATAGTACTCTTTCTATATGACTTAGCGGATGTTCTTAAACATAAATAAATATAAATCGAACAATCAAATGGAATCCCTTCGACGTTTCATATATATGTTGGTGATGGTTTCCCAACACTCTCTTTGGGCATGCTATATATATATATATATATATCATCACACACATTAGTTATTGAAATTACACCCACCGACACATCTCTTAAAATACAAAAAAATCATTATTTTTTCCAAAAAAAAACCTAAAAAGAAAATTAAGTATTATTAATTAAATTTCATTATTCTTCAATGGATAGGGAAAAGTCTATATCTTGATAGAAATCATTCCCTTCATATGGATAGTCATCTATGGCTACTATCTGTTGTTCTAGTGATTTAAATTATGTATCATGTTGTTCTAGTGATTTAAATTATGTATCATATCTGGTGTTCTGGTGATTTAAATTATGTATCATGAAAAGTATTAATGAATTGGATTTTTCCTATAGGGTGCATTAGTTATATACATCATACTATATTAAGCTCTATCATCATATCAAGTGGAGTGGTACACTGGGGACTAGTAGATATGAACCTCTCAAACAAGAAAGAAAATAGAATAATCCCATAGCTAAATATTTATTCCTTCTTAGTTTGACCTTTGTCAATTGATGTTTAAGGCTAGAACAAATAGTGAAACTCTAGTTAAATCGTGTGGGTATTAGACACTACACTCCATAGTGCATTAGGGGGCATGAGATATATTGTAGCCTTAAATATCATAACATTGTTGATAATGTACATGATCGATTTTAATCTATTTTTCTTAATAACAACAATGGGGATCTAGTTTCTATTCTTATGAGTCCCCCACTTGTAGTATAGATAAATATAATCATTTACACTATGTGACTCTTCTACAACCTTATCCATGTATTATTTTCAACTCTCCTCATTGGGACAATCCTATTAGAAAATATATATAATCAAAATCTATCTTGAGAATCTTATTCTAATGTAGAAGGAATTGTTATCTAAATACACCAAGATATGAATTTTTGGAGAAACTTTGGGTTTCCATGCATGTTTTCACATTAAAAAAACTTAAATAACCCACACTCCTACAAAGCACCAAGTACCATGGAGTATCTAACAATAGTATTCTCTCTCTCTCTCTCTCTCTCTCTCTCTCTCTCTCTCCAATATAGGACATCCATGGTGTCTACATAATTGAGAAACTATGAGCAAAGTAGGTTGGACCAAAAATTTTTAAAATGTAGTTTTTTAGGGAATGCATGCTACCTTTCAACGGAACTCATAACACATGTGCGGGGGGCTTGGTATAGTCTTTAGCATGCACAAATCCATTGGTTTATCTTAGGATCCAAAAACCTTAGAAAATAAAAAATAAATAATTTAACTTATCAAAATGAAGATATTTGTATTTATGGTTACTTGGCACCAACAATGTTGAAATAACATAGTAGAATCCTCTAGAAAATGCAATTGAATATTGAATGATGAAGGAGGTACTTTTCTCTTAGTAAACATTAAATGATAAAATTGTTACAAACAGTCATTTTTAAAGACATTTTACCCTAATTTTTCCCTATAAGTAATGTTTGAGGCTTGTTTTCTTCATTATTTCTCGCATAAGTTTGTGTTTTTTTCTATATTAATGTTTTGACAATGATTGTGAGTTTTTTTAGGATTGCTTTTAATCTCTTTAGCATTTCTCCATATTAATCATTTATCCAAATTTTGAGGTTATAATTATTGATTGTTATACAGGGTTAGGTTTTTGCATTGGCTATATGCATTATTGGCATTATTCAATTTTGTTTTACCTTAGGGTCAACCCCACTAGGTTGTGACATGTAAACTAGTATTTATTTATCATTTGTCATAAATTGTGTGGTAGGGACTATGTACCATCGATTACCCTAGATAGAATTGCTCTTGCCATTTTCAATCCATCCTTTTTTTTTTCTACACATGGGAACCCCAATAGTCTCACCATGACATTGAGTAAGAAATTGCATTCTTATCTCCTGTCTATATTCTATCCTATTACATACTGCGCTCCAAATTTTTTCATTTGTAGTTGCATTCATTACTATTTGTTTCACAATTATGCTTCATCCTTCATTGTCATTTTCTTTTTATGCTTACCACTATTGAATTACTTTTGTTTCTATCCATTTACACCATTTTATCATGTATTCCAAACCTAATCCCTAGAGGATACATTCTTATGAGTGTCCTTATTCTGTCATTTTCTGTTGCTTAATATTTTCCTAGGATTGATCTATGTGCTTGGAATGAAATTTCTCATACTCTAACACTAGTGTTCACAACTATATTATAGAAATATTTTATTATTTTTAAACATTCATAATATGAAAATCAAAGAAATAAAAATAGAATGGGGAGGAAGAATTGAGATCCTTATTGTTCGTTAATTTCTTTTGGTAGAAATCAATCTATATCATCATTGGAAAAAACACATGTTCTATGTCAATTCTTTATATTTGTAGTATTTCTTTAGGAACTATACCATTATTTTGAGTTTTAACTCATTCAATCAGTTAATCTTCTAAATATTATGTATAATGCATCAATGCCTCCTGCATTGATGGCTTACAACATTGGTTTCTTTTGGATTTAGTTTGTACATGATTCCTTATAGTGTCATGATAATGATCAAGGGAAATTTATAAACTATGTCATACATTCCTTAGTTATCTTGACCATCCTTTTTATCCTTCCCTATGTAAATTTATTCCCAATAATCCATAATCGACAATTCTCTTTTTCTCATGCCACTATAATGATTTCATCAATTCCTTCTCATTTGTGGGTACTCTCCTATAAACCACATGAAATTATTTTTGGAGGAAGACTTAGAGACTATTCTAGTACCTTGGTGCTTGTATTAATAAGTGGCAAGTTCCCTCTCTTTTAACAATGGGTTCTCATTAATTACTCTTGAATTATGGCGATCAATTTCTTGAATTTGTATCAAAAGAAATAAGAAAATACATCAATCGACCTACTAATGAGTAGACATTGAACGAAAAATTAATGCTAAAAATCGTCAATGGAGGATGTACCAAATTTTACGAGTGGGTTGAAATAATTTCCCAATAATATTTCCAAGAACAAGAAATTGAATAAAAACATCAATCGACATAGTCAAAGAAAAATTCTATATTTATCTTCATGACAAATTATTATTCACTATACCTTTTGTGCTACATAAATTCTTGTTAGACAAAGGAGTTGGTCAATTTTTGAATACTGACCTCCTCTTAGTATTCAAACAAAAAATTCTAACTAGGAGGAATGTTAAAGTAAGTGAGAAGAATTATGATATGCCAATTTTAAATAAAGACATGAAGCCTAGGATTTCTTATTACAAAAATGAGAATGGAAATGTTGGCTAACATCATCGACTTCGAGTAAGTGGATATGGTGATGGGGTGGTTAATGATATGTGAGATTATATAGTTAGATATGACCACACTGAAGATAATGATGGAATAATAAAGGAGGAAGCTAACTAAAATATAATATACACTAGAAGAAGAATTGAAAAGAAATATTATATGTCGAATTTAGTATCACAAACCATCACCTGACATTCAAAAATTGGAATGAGAAAAAAGACAAATGATGAGAGAAGAAATTGCTAATGAGAGGGGTCCCTGGATTTCAAATAGAAAAGAATCCAAAGAGTGGTTTATCGTTGGAACATTGGACTCATTTGAGATCGACATTGACCGACTAGATTCGAGATGAAAAACTCCAACGGTTCCCATGAGGAGTAAAAGTCTATAGTTGGTAGAGGCGGGCATTGACACCCTTCAACTAGTAGACACTACAAAAATTATGGATGTTGATGATTTGGGCCCTACGATACATCGAGCTCCCATCATAGATGCTAGTCCATATAATATACATCCTCCATCAAAGATTTCATATAGATCATCAATCTTCCAAGCTTTGGTATAGAATGGATGAAAATGGCAATATGCATGATAGAATTTTTATTTAAATTATAGAAATATATCAAACAAGGCTTGGGATTAAATAATAAGAAAATATAATCCTTCATATTAAGGATCTAGCGGACTCAACCCCCCTACCAAATCTACTTATTTAAGAAGTATATTCTATATTAGTGAATAGTCAAGACTAACCTAAGTGGTCATTTGAAATATGATTTATAGAATATATAGATAAAATTTTCTATATGGATGAAACAATCCCACTGAACAAAGAAATAAAAAGATTGATGAAGTCAAGTAATAATAGAATTCAACAATTGGTTGTGTGAATTGAGTCAAGACACTAGTAATTTACTTGACCATTCAAAACACAATCGACTTAATTCTCTAATACTTAAATTGATAAACAAATGCAAAATCCCCTAATAAATCCAATTCTAAACCTATGGAAAAATAAAATATGGGGCTAAATCACATCCTTATTTATGAGGGAGATGAGGATCCCAAATGACACTAGTTTGTTTGTGAGAAGTTTTGGGATGTTGTTGATATTACATATGAAGACAAATAGGTGGCTCAGTTTAGTGTAGCATTGCGAGATAGAGTGCTCAAATAGTTCATGAACTACACAAACAATCTAAGGAGTTCAAAAGAAAATATCGAGAACAACTTCCTTACATTGTTCAAATCCCAAGACTTTGAGCATCTGGAAGCGCAAAAGATAAAAGAGATCAAAAAAATCCTAGGAGAAACAAAGTGTCAATACAATAAAATATTTAAGTATATGCTCAGTCATATTCCTTCTATCATTAATGAAAATCTCTTCGTCGAGTGGTATGTAGTAGGACTTTTGTAGAAAGCCAGAGCACCACTTTGAATGCACAATGTCCAAACATGTGAGGAAGCCTTGAAAAATGTGAAATAGATAGAAATAGATGATGGTGGACCATAAAATTCCTTGTTGATTGAAAGAAGGATAGAATAAAATTTGGAAATTTTACAACAATCTTTAAATAACATGATTGTCAGATGAAATGAACTTTGGTGCACCCTTTGATAGAGCAAAGGACACACAAAATGATATTTAAAATTTAATGATTCAATGGGTATATACATGTTACACATAAAAATTACTCATTTCAATGATGACCTATTGTCGTCATTACAAGTGTCGCAAGTGTCTCATTTTGGCCACAAGTGTCACATACAACATACAGACATCTTTCTTATGTCGTGTCTCGAACGACATCACAAGGAACACTTGAAGACACCCTTAGAGACTGGTTAAAGAAGAAGAAATAATTTGATGAAGAGTACAAAGCTTTTTCCATGAAAAAAACCACTTAAAAATGAATTTTGGGCAGCGCTCCCCTACCCACTATCAGGGAGTGCTAGCGCTCCTTGCCCTCCTTTGGGGGATTTTTGCAACACTCTATGCACCCTTCTGGGGGAGCGTTGGGATTTTTTGAAGAAATGTTGGGCAGCACTCCCCTACACATTGTTAGGGAGTGCCAGTGCTCCTTTCCCTCCTTTGGGAGAGTGTTTCAACACTCTGTACCCCATTCGGGGGGAGCGCTGGGTTGTTTGAGGAAATATTGGGTTGTTGAGGAAAATCAGGAAAAAATCCCTCTCATCTCTAGAGTTGGTTGGATTCGAATGTGAGGTCAAGGCTGGATCTTAGGGAAGATACAAAAGTGATGGAGAAGGATCCTCAACCTATCCCAATAATCTCTAAGGTGGTTGGGTCTCTCCAAGCTTATATAAGGAGGCCATCTCATGGTAAAATACATGGAGTTTTAGAGATACCAAACTTATGATCTCATGAGAAGTGGTATTGAAGACATTGAATGCATCAAAATTATGAACTCATAAGGGATATAATTAGTGAATCATAGTCATTTTGTATTTGGATCATTTGAGAAAGGGGTTGGACAAGGAGATCTTGGTGATGCTACTGCAACTTCATCAAAGGTATGTAAGTATTTCTATCGAGTTCTCATTAATACATGTGTTTGGCCTGTTTCTTTCAAGGTTGTGTATGCCTACATGAACTTGTCTTTGATATATAGATATAGTTTTGAATTAATCATGGTAGAATAGGAAGTTATTTTGTCTTTGTTGTTATTGGATTGCGGGACTTGTTGAAGAGCTTGGGGATCAAGGCTCAACTTGGACTGGGCAAGGACAAACATCGTAAAAAGGTACATCTTATTCCTTTTTTCTATTTGATTGAATTAGATAGGTTTAAAAGGATGTCAGTGACCAAAGTTAGTACCTTTCTATCTTGATCTTAGAGATTTAGGGTTCAAGAGGAAATCCACTTGTCTGCAGGGGGATTTTCCTGTAACATAAATTGTCGACTTTGTAAGGGTGACTACTTTATGAGGGATTTCCCTGGTCTTCCCAAGGTCTTAGAAATGTGATCCTTTATGTCATCGGCCTCTGCTAGACATGCTAATGAAACCCCGTCAACTAGTGATGTAAAGGTTGGTAAGAAGAAGACAACTGTCAAGTTTCCTTGTATATTATGCAAAGGTGATCATTTCTCTCACCTTTGTCCTTGCATGGACAAGGCTTCTTCTCTTTTGGAAAAGATTCAACTTCCAAATGGTTATTGTAAGATTTCCCCCAACCCATCATTAGTTGATGGAATGGTCAATCTGGTTCCATCCTTAGTCAATCCAGTTGATCAGGTGGTCAATCTAGTTTCATCCTGGGTTGAACCAATAATAAAAGTAGTTGATCTAGTTCCATCATCAATCAACCCCACTTTCCATCTGAAAAGTGAAACCCAAGTGACTAATCCAGTCCCGTCATTGGTCAATCCCACCCTTCATCTTAAGAGTGCTAACATGGCCAATCCCACTCCTCCTCTGATGAGTGCCAAAGTGGTTGCTCTGGTCCATTCATTGGTCAATATAGTTGATCATGTCGTCAATATAGTCATGTCCTTAGTTGAACCAGTTGACAAAGTGGTTGATCTGATCCCATCTTTAGTCGATCCCGCTCTCCCGTTAGAGAGTGCAACCCAAGCGATCAATCTATTTCCACCTATTGACCCCATTCTTCCCTTGGAGAATGAAACCAAAGTGGTCTATCTGATCTCATCATCGGTCGATCCTACTCTCCCGCTAGAGAGTAAACCCAATTATGCACACATTTTTCTCGTTGATACAGAATATACCATGCTGGAGGGCATTCCTCCTTCTGCCATGAAACCCCATACAAGTAATGAGGCCATCCCTTTTTATTGAGGTGTGCTAACTGGACCTCGTATTCCCTCTCACATTCCTTTCAAGAGTATAGTACAAGTTTGTGGTCAGGACATTCCTCATGTATTGATAGATGAAGGTTCATTCGTTAGTATTTTTTCCTCTATTGCTTGGAAAGATTTGGGTTATCTTCAGCTTGTGTCGATTAACCAGACTTTGTTTGATTTTAACAAAAGAACCAGTCACCCTTTAGGGATACTTCTCAGTTTACCATAACTTTGGGAGGGAAAACTGTCTTTATTGATGTTATGGTAGTTTAGGACCCTTTGTATTTCAATTTACTCCTTGGGCGAGATTATGTCTATTCCATGAAATCTATTGTGTCCATTCTTTTTTCATTTGATATCTTTCTGCATGATGAAATAATGGTGACTATTGATCAACTTTCATTTATTTTCCCTGACATGACCATGAACCCAATGACCTCCCTACACGGTTCTTATATGCAGTCGGTATCACCCCTGCCACAGGTCAATTATGTGGCGTTGTATCCCATGACTTCAACTTTCGATGACTCAGATCTAGTAGTTGACATGGTGATCTCTTCRGTAGGTATATTAGAGCCTGATATCCTTACCTTTGATGAAACCCTCGACATTTGTTCCTTTTGGAGCATTATTCTTTCATCCAGTGAAGATTTCTTGGAATCCATGACCGAGTTTTGTCCCTTGACATGGTTTCCTTCCAGAGAGTTATCCTCCTAGAAGCCATGATCAAGAAGAGGCTATGAGCATAGTTTTCCTCTCTGTAGCAAGATCGTTAAAAAATGAAACAGAGGCTACGAGCATAGTTTCTCTTCTCTGTGGCAAGCTCATTAAAAAATGAAGCAGAGGTCATGATCATAGCTTCTCTTCTCTGTGGCAAGCTCGTTAAAAAATGAAACAGAGGTTACGAGAATAGTTTTCCTCTCTGTAGCAAGCTCATTAAAAAATGAAATAGAGGCTATGGGAATAGTTTCTCTTCTCTGTGGCAAGATCATTAAAAGATGAAATAGAGGCTAGGAGCATAGTTTTCCTCTCTGTAACAAGCTCGTTAAAAAATGAAACAAAAATCTGGGGATTGAACTCGAACCCTTGAGAATAGTTATTTTCTTGTGTCAAGCTTGCTAAAAAATGAAACAGTCACCTCTCATACCAAGTTGAGTCTTTCGTTAGGTCTCGTTTTTTAACCTTCATTTCATCCACCTGCCTATATGCTTTTTCTCCATCTAGTATAGAAATTTGTGACAACCTCAAAGTCAGTGAATGAATTGAAGCTTGGGGGGCATGTCTCCAACCTTTGATTATCATCCTGGAGTTAAGCCACTATCTTTTCAAGCTAGGGGAAAAGTACCAACCATCCATGGGTATCCCAACCTTTGGAAATTACGTTGGGGATTTAACAAGAATTTTTTTATTTTGTTTCAAGATTGTGTAAAAATGAAACCAATACCGAGGTTAGTCTTTGTTCTTTCTCATGCTCACAAATACATGAGAATTTAATCGGGTACACTTTTATCACTTTTTCATAATCGTAATGGATACATGAAAAATGAACCCTCCGTAATCGCCTTTAAGCTCTTTTCAGACTCTCTAAATATGAAAATATGGTCGAGTGATCTTGCGTCCTTTCCCACTCGTTAAAAGGTTTGAAAGGGCGTCTTTTGAGTGACAATTTATCTCTTTTTCGTCCTCATGAGACTAACATTAAGAAAACGGACAACCCTTGAGTCGTCTTTAAGTTCTTTTTAGACTCCCTAAACATGAAAAAACACCAAGTTTACCTTCTTTGGACTCATTAAAAATGATACATTGAAGGGACCATATGAGACCGAACCCTTACTTCTTCAAGTTCGTTAAATAAAGGAAGAGGGACTTGTCGAAGGTGAGTTGTATAGAGCATGTGTTACCCACCTTGAGCTCGTTAAATTAGAAAGAGGTACTCATCTATCTGGATGGGGGAAACAATTGAAGGAAGCCAGCCAAGCAGTTTTTGAAAATATCACCAATCACTCTTACAGTCGCCCTTGAACACAACACTTTGTCTTTGCATA
>JASDQU010242848.1:0-21947 GCA_032191745.1 Picea mariana
TTGATTCTCAATATTAATTCACATATGTATTCATATGATATTAATATCCTAAATCACAAATAATCACAAATAACCTCACTACCTATACACTAACACTACTAAATAATTAATTAAGAGTAAAACCTAATTACCTAAAACCCTAAAACAAATAAATAATTAAAGCTTCCTACAACTTGCTATATATACTTACACACACTAATTATTATTCTGCACTTAGATAATGATCATTAATCCTATGACATTAACATCCTAATCACCTTAAAAATAATCACAAACAAACTACTGACACTATTAAACAATTAATTAGGAGTAAAACCTAATAAATTACCTAAAACCCTAAAAACCTAAACAAATAATTAAAAATTCTCAAAACCCTAGATTTAAGTCTCATTAATTAAATTCAAGTCTCATTAATTAATTTAAAATTCTGAAATTAGGACAGTCGACTTAACTAAATAACTGTTAAATTGTCTTGCAACTAAAGTATTAATTGACGACGATCAACTAGCTCTCACTCAACGATTAGTCCTGATATATTCACATAAATTATCAAGGTATCTATGATAAATATTTCATCTTCTGGGTCATCCTACTTTTGTAGATACACCTTGTGCAAGATAGGGTATCTCACTAGTCATATTAACTAGTCTCAAACAGGTCTTCCAGGTAAAACAATGATATCTTCTACAGTGAGTATCCAAATTAAGTGAGACCAGTTGCAATGGATAGTGGACTATTTTTAGTATTTTTGGTACATATTTAAGAATAAAATATTAGATATTGTGACCTTGACACGCTTTACAAGTACGCTCTCTTGGAAGGAACAAAAATCAACAAGTTGTGGGGAAGTTACCATAACTTCCACTTGTCACATTCAATTTTGATCAAACCCGTGACATTGCAAAGAAGACATATCAGAGAAATACAAAAATAAATTTTCATACCCATAAGGGCCGAAATGTTGGAGATACAATAGAATAAAGATCATCTATTAGAACCACCTAAGAATCAATAGTTAAAAGTGATACTTGGACAACATGCCACCAAAAAAGGGAAATTCTACACCAAATAAGCCTCCATACAGTCCTACTTGGACTCTTGATGAAGGTGAAGAAATGTGGAGGGACATAAATGATTTACAAAACAAGATAGTAACAAAAGATGAACTACAAGGGATGATATATTCAACTAAAGCTAATTTGGAGGAAATAATGGATACTATGATGGAGGGTTTAAAAAGGGATATCATGGAAGGATTGAAAAATTTCCTAATAGAGAGTACACCTAAAAGTGAAAATGTATCCCATGAGATTCATGATGAGGACACAAGGAAGATGAATCAAGAATGGATAAACTCCAACTTTGAGTTGAAGACTAGCCACTTTCCTAAGATCGATATGAGGAGGTTTGGTGGAAAGGATCCAATCACATGAATACTTCATATGGATAAATTATTTGATCTACATGATGTGCCACATACACAAAAGGTACAAATTGTTTCTTTATATTTAGAACCCAATCAATTTTTGTGGTATCGATGGCTTTGTTCTTGCAAATCACTCGTCACTTGGAAAATTTTCATGGAAGAAATGATAGCACACTATGAGGATACAAGGAGAAATACCTTCTTTATCCAATTGATAAATCTCAAGCAAAAGGGTTCAATTGCAGAGCACATTGAGAATCCAAATATTGAATATAAGGTAACATATATTCCATATGATCACCTGATTGATGTAATCATAGGAACTTTAAAGGATAACATTTAACATGAGGTTCACCTTTGGAAACCCCAATCATTAGATAATTCATTCGCGTTGGAGAGAAATGTTGAAAGTAAAAATATGGATAGGGATACTAGAAGGACCACTCCTAACATCTATCGAGAGAATAATGTTCCTTCTTCTAAAACACCTCAACCTACAAAATTGACAACTCAACAATTGGAAGAGAGAAAAGAAAAAGGTTTATGCTTTAATTGTGACAACAAGTACAGTAAGAGACATAAGTGTGGTGAGAAGAAATTATTCTACATAGATTGTGAAGAATAACAACCATCTCAAGATGAAATTGTAGAAGATATTTCTTCTAAAGAGTTKACTCCCACGATATTATGTAATGCATTGGCTGGAATTAACACTCCTCAAAACCTCAATATCGAAGGATATATCAAAAAGAAAAAGGTAATAGTCCTAATTGATTATGGTATTACTCATAATTTCATTCACTATAAAATAGCCAAAGCTCTCAATTTCTATATATATATATATATATATATATATATATATAGTGCTAAAGTTTCAATTAATGATTGCAGATGGAGGAACTATCAATTGCTCGGGAAAATGCAATAATATCAATCTTACTATGGGGAAATATGTAATGAATAGTCCAATGATTTSTATACCCATGGGTGGTGTTGATGTCGTACTRGGAATCCAATGGTTACAATCATTAGGAACAATCKMTTTTAATTTTCAAGAACTTTCAAAATTTTCATTCAAAGGAAAAGAAATTGAGTTAAGGGGTATCACAGGGAAACCTAGTAAGGTGATAAGATCTAATGGCATGAAAAAATTATTGAAAAAGGGGCACTAGGCTGTAATTGTACAACTATGCTCACTAGATGTTCAAACATCTAAGCCATCTATTCCCCTAGATCTCCAAGGGATCATTGATAAAATTCCAAAGTATTTGAAGATATTCCCAAAGGTCTTCCACCCACTTGAAATCATGATCATTCTATTCACCTAATTCATGGGAGTGTTTATCCTAACATCAGGCCTTATAGATACCCTTATGCCCACAAGAGTGAAATTGAGTGTATGGTTGAAGAAATGTTAGAGGCTAACATTATTACACCCAACCAAAGTTCTTACTTTGCATCGTTGGTAATGGTATTCAAGAAAGAGGGATCATGGCATGTGTGTCCAGATTATAGAGAGCTCAACAAGATCATGATTAAAGATAAGTTCCCCATTCTCGTCATTGATGAATTGTTAGATGAACTACATGGAGCAATCTATTTCACAAAGTTGGATATTCATTTAGGGTATCATAAGATTAGAATGAATGAAGAAGATGTCCTTACAAATGCACCTTCCACATTCCAAGGGTTGATGAATTCCATTTTCAATCCCTTCCTTCGAAAATTTGTGTTAGTATTTTTTGATGATATATTAATCTATAGCAAATCTTGGGAGGATCATGTGTGACGTGTTGACAAGGTGCTACAACTACTAAAGGAGAAGAAACTATATGCCAAACCATACAAATGTTTCTTTGGGGTGGAGGTAGAGTATTTGGCTCATATTGTATCTCATGAAGGTGTCAAGGTAGACCCTAACAAGATTAAGGCCATGATGGACTGGTTGATTCCCAAAACATTGAACAATCTTAGAGGATTTTTGAGTTTGACAGGTTACTATTGCAAGTTTGTTCATAACTATGGAAGAATAACAACACATTTAATGACATTAACTAAGAAGGATGTATTTTCATGGAATCCATAGGAAACTCAAGCTTTTGAACAACTTAAATATGTTATGTGAAAAGATCATTTCTTGACCACACCAGAATTCACAAAAACATTTATTGTGGAATGTGATGCCTTGGGAAATGGCATTGGTGTTTTTCTAATGCAAGAAGGAAGGCCCCTTTCTTATTAAAGTTGACCACTCAAGGGAAAGGACTTACACTAACCCATTTATGAGAAGGAAATGATGGAAATACTACATGCATTGAATAAATGGCACCCTTACCTAATAGGTATGTGCTTCAAGGTCAAAACAAATCATGATAGTCTTAAATACTTCTTGGAATAAACACTATCTTCAGAAGAACAACAAAATTGGGTGACCAAGATGTTGGTTTATGATTTTGAAATAATTTATAAAAAAAAGGAAGAAAAATGTTGTGGTAGATGCACTCTCAAGAAAGGATGAAGATGTTGAGGCCTTTCTCTGTGCTATCTCGATCATCCAACCTGATTGGATAATAGAAGCAAGGGATGAATGGAAAAATGATGAAAATGTGTGGAATCTCATTCAAAGGTTGCAGTAGGATTTGAGTGCATCAGATAAATTTACATGGAAAAATGATTCACTATGGTACAAAGATCACTTATATTTATGTAAGAACTCCCAACTCAAACAAAAGGTACTATTGGAATTGCACGCCTCTCCAGTAGGAGGGAACTCGATATTTTTGAAAACCTATTGTAGGGTCAAGAAGGAATTTTTTTGTGATGGATTTAAAACTGAAGTTCAAAGGTTTATGGCATAATGTTTGGTTTTCCAACAAAATAAGGTGGAAACAATTAAGACCCCAGGTCTTTTACAACCATTATCCATCCCAAGTCAGCGTTGGGAGGAGGTTTCCATGGATTTTTGATCTGGATTTTATAAGCATAATGAAATGAATACAGATTATTAACGCGTGATTAACAAAAAATAATAGCGATACAGTAAAATTGGTTTTCTATTCAATAAGGAAATAAGATGAAACTGTAAAATGCAACGGAAACAAGCTTGTTGGAATGGTGGTGGCTTATCTCTAAGAAGAGATGTGATGGTTGCGCTCATTCTCAAGAAGATGATTACAATGAGGCTCTCAAGGAATTTTTACAATAAACAAGAATGTCAAAAACCCTAGACATCCAAAAACCTAACCCTAGGATATGAAGCGTCGAAAGTCATGTGGGCCTCGTCTGGGTAAGTTAGTACATCAACTTCCTGCGGTCATAACTTTTGCATACGATCTCTGTTTTAGGTGTATGATAGCCCGTTGGAAAGGTATCATCAAGTAGATTCATTTTGTGGGTTCAGTCATGCTTCATATATCATTGAGAATATTGATACCGAAAAACCTTCATTTAGGCCCTCAAAATGGCCCTGGAAGTTAAAATTGCTAAAAATAGTAAATTGCCAAAATTGCCAAAAAACTGTTTTGAGCCAGTTGCAAAAGGTGGGTGGCCACCGATATCCACCTGGATCAATTTCATCATAGATTTAATGAAGTCTGAAGGAAAGAGTTTCATCATGGTGATTGTTGATAGAATAACCAAGTATGCATAATTTGGTGAACTCTCTCATCCTTTCAAATCCAGTACAGTTTCCACCGCATTCATGGATACAGTTCAAAAGATACATGGCAGCCCAAAGATTAGTGTAAGTGACAGAGATCCCATCTTCATTGGAAATTTTTTGACATAATTATTTTCTTGTTTGGGTACTCAATTGGCTCATAGATCATCCTATCATCCTCAATCTGATGGAAAAACTAAGATAGTGAACAATTTTCTGGAAGGATACCTTCGTTGCTTTGTCTCTGATAAACAAACATGATGATTCAAATGGTTACCCTTGGAAGAATGGTGGTATAACACTTCCTTTCATATTGCAACAAAAATGACACGATTTATGGAACTCTATGGATACCACCCTCCTTCCATCACTTCTTCTCTAAAAGAAAAATCCAAGGTTCAAGCAGTGGAAGATAACATAGAGCATCAACAACAAGTTCTCCAACTCTTAAAGGGAAACCTAACAATGGCATAGAATCGCATGAAACAATAAGAAGATCAACATCGTAGTGAAAGAAGTTTTGAAGTAGTGGATTGAGTATTTTTAAGACTACAAACATACAAACATATGTCCCTCAAGCAAGCTAAGAAGGATAATAAATTATCACCAAAGTACTATGGCCCTTATAAGGTGTTGAAAAATATTGGTACTATGGCATACAAATTGGAGTTTCCTGCAACTTCACGAGTACACCTAGTTTTCCCTATTACATGCTTAAAGAAGGTTATAGGTGAAAAGATCCCAGTTCAAACTATATTGCTAGAACTTGGCGAGGAAGGAAAAATCATATTGGATCCTAAAGCTATCACTGACACTAGAATTCACCAGCTGAGGAATAGATCCATTTCAGAGTATCTCATTAATTGGAGGAAACTACCGGCTCAAGATTCCACTTGGGAAGATGAGTCTTTTATACAAAAGCACCCAAAATTACTCAAGCATTGTGAACAACACTTGTCTGAAGGGGAGGGGCATGTTAAACCTTAAATAGTGGCACATTACCCCTTAATTGGGGCATATTACATTAGTAATGTTATTTTATTTATGTCGTCTTAGGTCCATTAGTTGTAATTTCACCACCTAGTCTCCTATATATACCAAGGAGACCTTTTCATTTGGAATCATCTTGTATTTGGAAATTTATGTGGTGTATAAGGAGGTTTCCCCCTCGAAGAGGATTATTATCTGAAATTCTCTCTTTTCCAAGACGTTGAGTACTTATTCTGAGTTTGTTTTATGCTCTTTTGATATTTGGTTCTTAACAATATCTAATTTTTCTATAATGATTAAGTTAAATTATTATTACATAGGAGGATAATTTTTTTATTTTTATTTTGTGTCCAAAGGGGATTTCTATAGTCCATTATGAGGGAGATGTTTAATTTCTTTTGTTCTCAACATGAAGTTAACAGGTGGAATTTAAAAAATATTAGGGTGAGTGAAATAAGTTTGTGGCCGAAAAACGTGGCAAGGGCATGAGGAAGAACGCACACTTGTAGGAATGTGTGCACATTCTTAGGAACATGCACGTGCTCCTATACCTATAGGTTTGGATGTTGTCGAACCTTGACATGGATTTCCACGTAAGTTTAGTGGCAGGAATGCATGCGTGTTCTTAAGAACGTGTGTGTAGTCTTAAGAATGCATGTGCAGTCCTAAGAATGTGCATGTGTTCTTACTGATAAAATTATTTAAAGGGCCCGAGCATGATTTGTTCCCATTGTGCACAAATCGCGTTCACATTTCTCTCATTGGGAAAATATAGTGGAGATAGAGAGGAGGAATAAAGGGAGGAGGGGGGCACCATGTCCAGGTATGTTACATTTTTCCTAATTTTAATCCAATTCAGTCATTCCAATTTAGTATTTTTCTCCCAATGATCTAAATTTTAAAAAAATACATATATTTTTATTTTAAATAAAAAAAGGAACCTAATTTACATGCCATGGATTTTAAATTGCAGAATACATAATACAATGGAACCCCAAGACAATTTAAACCTCTCAGAAGAAAACCAAAAAGATGAAAACCCCAACCCACCACCACCACACAATGTAAACACTAAAATTGATGAGGGGTTGGTTATATTGCTAACCCTTGAGAAACAATTAAGGGAGACTAGAGATCCTAGAAGAGTCTCCTTGGCCACTTATGTGGACATAATTGTGCAGTCCATTGCAAGTTCCCAAGGGAAATTGACCTCTATTTATGATTATAGGGCACAAATGTATGAGTAGTATAGCATTGGTTTGGACAGAAACCAAGTCAAAGAACTAGGCATTTCAAAACAACAAATATTTTTTATTTTTATGGATCTTAGAAATGAAAAATAACTATCACTGACCAATATTGGTGTATCCATCCTCATATTAGTCAAAACTGGATGGATAGGTGGTATATGGTTTTTGATAAGCCTTCTTGCAATAACAAGCAAATG
Source organism: Picea mariana (assembly GCA_032191745.1). Taxonomy (NCBI): domain Eukaryota; kingdom Viridiplantae; phylum Streptophyta; class Pinopsida; order Pinales; family Pinaceae; genus Picea; species Picea mariana. The sequence continues at coordinate 7,522 of JASDQU010242848.1, forward strand.
CCCTTATATTTTCTGAGGAAATTATGGTTTGAGTTTATTATGGGTAATCATGTCAACTAATTTGACATTAGTGACTTCCATGGGGTGGGTCAAGGGTCCACACAGAACCAAGAGAATGCCAGGTGTGACTTCGTGTTAGGTCCCCATCCCCTAGATGAAGGCGTGACCCCCTTACCCAACATCCCCCTATTGAAGAGAACTTGCAATAGGTACAACTAGACATCTCATCATTGACTTGTAGCCTAGTGAAACATGGTAGCTTCGTTGCACAATCTTAGCAATAGATTCCTGCTAGTGAAATTGGTAGAGGGGTTTGAGTGTCAACATGCACAAGAGAGTACAATGAGTAGAGGACACATGGAAATAACAACCGTCCATGTGAAACTCATAGATGCTCGAGTTGCGGGTAGACATGATATGGGCCTATAGTGTTGGTTATGTGTTTTATTCTTTGCCTCGGGAAACATGTCACATTTATTCCTTGTTTTTTGTGTCACCTTGATTTTCGTGTCCATTGTTGGGAGGTCTTTTGGCACATGGTTTTTTTCGATGGTTTTTTATTTCTGGTTAAGGAATTAGGTTTGTTCACTAATCCAGATCATTGGGTTAGGGTTTTGGATGTCGCTGCCTCCTATATGTATATTACATTGTAAACAATGTATCACTGTGAATGAATATAGAATATGTTGGTTTTCCCAGTTTGGGTTTCTAGGGGAAAAATATCTGTGTAATGTTTGTATTTTCCATTGTATATTTTATGTTATTTTATTGAAAATCTATTTGCAGTAAAATGTTGTATAAAGTTAAAATCTACATTTGGTATCATAGCTTTGTTGTCTTCAAGGGGATTCCTTTGTAGTCAAGGGTTTGGCTCGGGACATCGATAAGCCTTGTTACAGTGGGAGATCTATGGTATTGATTTTTCAGGTGAAAAGAAATGGAAAGAAGTTCGAAAATGGAGATCGAGAAGTTTAATGTTAAAATTTTTGAGTTGTGGAAGCTCAACGTGGAAGATCTGTTGGTGGATAGAGATCAGTGGATTGTGGTGGATCCAGGTATTGTACCTACAATAACTTCAACATATGACTGGAAAAATTTGGATTAGAAGGAAAATAGCACAATTAGACATTGTCTCTCAGATTCAGTATTACTAAATATGTCAGAGGAATCTATAGCCAAACAGATATGAGATAAGTTGGGGAAGTTGTATCAGTATAAGTCCCTAGTAAATAAAATATTCCTAAGAAAGAATTTTTATAACCTGAGGATGAGAGATGGAGACTCAGTGGTAGATAATTTTTGTTAGCGACAATTCTTGTCTTGGGCTCAAGAGCATCCATGTCTACAGGTTGCATGAAGAACGCCCAAGCGTAGCACGTAAAGCCCCATTTCAAGCTAAAAATTAAGTGAGCGGGCGAAATTATGTTGTCAACGGCCCAGATTCATCCATAGGAGCAGATCGACGGTCGACGGGAAATCGTGGTTAGCGAAGCTGCGCCGAGGTTAGCGCAATGGATAGCACCCATATTGTTTGTAGGGAAAGATAGCATCCGTCCATATAGAAGACGTGTGGCGCGAGATCCAGTCATGTCAACATTTCGACATTCGGGAGTTCGAGGGGTGAAGGTTCCATGTCATCTTATATCGCAAAACCCTGAACCCCGAAAGCGTCGAAGGCGCCTAAAGTCGGGCCCACAGTGTCATGGAGTGATCTCAGTCATTTATCCATAAGAGACACCTGGCACGCAATTAGGCTCCTTGTCATTTTGCTCATCGTGATTGTGAGGCGCAAAGAACAACTACGTCATATTCCCGATGCACGAGGTACCGGGAGTGTCCAGGACCTGGACCCAGAGCATCGCCGGGTGAGTTCAAGACCATCAGATCTAGAGGGATGTGTGGCACTAGATTAAGCCATCTCGATGTTTCACTCATCGTGATTTCAAGAAGCAGGGATCAGCCCCTTCCTATTCACGAACGTCGAAAGCGCCTTGGAGAGTAAACATAGTGTCACAGCCCGTGGTCACTTGGGAAAGAAAAGAGCTACACAAGAAGGGCCGAAGGTGTTGTGTTTATTCACAGAAGGAATCACCATGATCTCTAGGTGCCATCGGATTCGACCTCGATCCTGGTCTTTTCTTGGAGTAAACGAAGGCAAGAAAGGGTGGTTGAAACTTCTCCTCATTCATTAAATGCGAGGAATGGAGGGTTTGGCAAGTGGTCTTCTCGAGAGGGTCCTGTGTACCCATTTTTCCAGAGAAGCCATGTCGAGTTATTAACTAGCCGGAGGAGGTATACACATGCTAACTCGACATTTACTGATTCAACTACTCCCCCTGCAAGAGTCATGCGCAGTTAAGGTGGTGTCCGACAAAGAATATCCGTCTGAATTTGGCTGAGGGGATGCCAAGCCTTGGATGACTGAGGACACCTCTGTTAGGCAATTTTCTCTGAGTATATAAGCTTAGTCTTTTGTATTTTGTAAAGGATTGATGGTTGAGCAAGGCTCTCGATTGTAAAGCTTTGATGAAGTGTTGGTCGCTCTGGTTAATGTACAAGGCATTTGAGATTTCTTACTTTATGGATGTCAGCCTCTTTTCCCATCTCTTTGTTTACTGTGTTGGAATAGCTCAGAATTGGAGGATCCAGTCGAGTTGTAGCTGTTATAGGATGATGTAGGTTGGATCGTTGTAATAGTTGCATTGTTTCTAATCAGTTCCAGTGATTTTCTCAGAGCTGAAACGACTTGGAATTGACGGATTCAGTTGAGTCACCCCTCAGCTCCTTGAAGCTCTGGACTAAGAGGATCTTGGCTTCTGATTTTTTCTTCCTCAAGATTCGGAAGTCCTATCGCCCGAGGCAGTCTTGCTCGCCCTTTTCGTAAGTCTTCCATCTACCACCCTTTAATCCATTCACTGACAGAAGTTGGATCAAGACCTCCTTTACTTTCTGCATACCAGACCCAATTTACTGAGTTAAAGTTGTATTTTCTTGAGTCTTTACCTATCCGATCACCCCATTAAAAAAATCGTGACATAAAACTGATGGGCGTCGGGCTCTGCTCTTGCAAACAATCTAGGAGTGACTTCTGACGCTAACATTTTTGGCGTCGTTACCGGGGATGAAGTTGAAGATTTTCTCTTGGCAGAACGACATTGAGCCTCTGATTCTGAAGGTGCATCAGACATCAGAGCCCTTCAAGATTGCTACTTTGCACCTGGTGACTCCACTGTGGTGACTCCAAGGTTTCCACATCATTGTTTCAGCTGTGGCTACTATTAGCACACCTGAAAGCTAACCTTAAGGAGCTTTCTCGAGAAGGTTTCAGCAGCTACCTTCTTAGCTTGAGAAGCTTCTTGGGGTAACAACAATGTTATGATATGGCCTTTGATGGTGAACAAGGACCAGACACATTCGAAGCTATGCATATTTCACCTGGCGACTCCATGATTCAAGGATCGATTGGCGACTCCACTGGTTCGATATGGAGAAAATCCCTGCTCCCAGATTTGCTCCTTTTAATTTTTCTGCTATTCCTGGTTTTCCTATTGTTGTCCCCTCTCCGAATGAATGGGGCGATTATTTTCCCATATTTGGAAAGCGTGAAGATGAAAACCCTGCTCAGCACCTCAGTGAGTTTCATGAACTCATGCATCAGTGGGAGATACATCATGAGGATGTATTATTGAAAATGTTCATGTTCTCGTTAGCAAGGGATGCACATAAATGGTATCATTCTTTACCCCCTGCTATCATTTCTTCACTCTCGGAGTTTCATGCAGCTTTCGTCACCTATTACCAAAAGTTTTATCCCTCTATGTTAGCTTTTCATAACTGTAGTGAGGGATACCACAACTCTATACCGGATGAAGCTGTTTCGGACATAGGCTATGAGGATGATCCCGATGACCTGGATCACATCTCTATCCTTTCTTCTCCCCATTCGTATGCAGCAGGGGGGGGTTATAAGAGTTGTTGTTCCTGAGTCTATACTTAAGGATTTAAAGTACAGTGTCAAGGCATCCAAAAGTATGTTGAAAATTTATACAAAGGATACATTAAGCTTCGGTGTAGGACACTAATGAAGGTTCCTACATTATCACTGTCTAGCTTCCCACTATTCCTGAGCAGTAATATCTCGTTCAATGGCTGCCCATGAACGTTCCAATTCCTCTCGGGTGTTCGCAGTTTTAAGGATGGTGTCAAAAAGATTTAAGGCGATATGTATTTGATTAGATAATCCAGGTTGAATATTAGGTTGAGTTGTTGTAGGGACAATCATTGAGGAACGGTACCAGTATGGAAATAATTTAAAGGGAGATTTCAACACTGTTTCAATTCAATCGAAATAAGAGAAATTTTCGCATGAAGAACAAAATAGGAATGCAAACTAAAGGCCCTTTCCCGTAACTGTGTTATTTTTTAGTAAAAGATGCGGAATGAGAGAAAAACATTTAGTGGTGAATAACGTAAGGTTCCTATCAGTAGAAAACTCACACATACACAGAAGAAGAAATTGACATAGAAATAATTGACATAGTGCAAATAATATAAAATTCTGTAAACGCAAATTGGTCTTACACCTGCTGATAGCTGGTGCAGAGGAAAGACAAGAAACATTTACAGAAAGATAAAAACTCTTCACTATAGTAGTGGTAGTACTAAATTATAGTGATACACATCAATTATATAGAGAAAAATGAAAAGAAACAAAAAACATAACGAAACAAACTTGTAACACAGTCATGACGGAATCAAGAATCTTCAAATTTGTTTGTATTAACTTCCTTCATGCAAAAACTCTATTACAATCGATCCCAAATAAGTCCAGCCCTCGTCTCTTCTTTTTGTGATCTCTTTAGAATAGCGAAATCACTCCACATGTCCTAATCTATTTTCAAAAAAGCGCCAGGTGCTTGTCTTTGCTTAGATTCAATGCATATGATACATTTGTTCATAAAATGGAATACAAGCTGTGAAGGTTCTGCTTGATAGCTGGGAGGAGAGAAATCACTTCATTTCTCCTACTCTATTTTCAAGAAGTGCCAGGTGCTTGTCCTCGCATGGATTCAATGTACATGATACATTTGTCCACAAACTGGGATACAAGCTGTGAAGGCTTGGCTTGACAACTGGCTTCGGAAAAATAGCACTCTCGGGCTAACTGTGGAAGTTTATCACCTATTTGTGCATCAACGATGTCAAGGGCACCGAGTTGTACACTAGATTGAATCAAATGTTCATCGATTTGAGCCATGTCTACCCTGTCCATCCTAGAGATTTCCGTAGAATTTCTCTCATTCTTTTCCTTCATGTTGAGGGAAATCCGATCTATATTCATCTGTCTTAGCGTCTTTGTATCACCTCCACTCTCCATCCCTAACAGCTCACCATTTATGGCATTGAAGGATTCTTCTAATGAATTTGTCATCTTTTGAGCCTGCTCCTTGCTTAAAGTGATATCATGTTCCCAATTTTTTAACAAAATATTACCCCTAGCTTGTTAGGCAATGGTGAGTCCGGGGAGGCCTACTGAAAATATGTTGTTGGAAGCTATCACTGCTTCTTGGAAGGCGACCCAAGCAGCTTCTATGTTTCTTTCTTTGACAATCAGATTCTCAGAAATCTGATGCATTAACAAGCAATTTTCTCGAATCTCCCCCACTTTGTTTAGCAGACTCTGTTGAGCAGAAGAGATCTTGCTCCGAATATCAATTGCTCAGGATTTAACGATCTCGATGTCGATCACCTTGCTTTCTGCATCCTCTAACTGAGCCTGCAACCCTGTGATCATATCCCTCTGCTGACCAACCTACACTCGGCCTTCTCGGATCACCGAATGTGCTTGATCCAGTTTGACTTTGAGAGTTTCTATCTCATTTTTATCAGCCAATCTAGCCTGTTCCATCTCCGTGTTGGCCTAGTCCCTGGCATTTTCTATAGTTGTAGTCAACCTGGCCTCGAGGATCTTGATGAGGCGATTTTTTCTTTTTAATTGGAGATTCATCTGTGCAACCAAGAATTGATTCACTGAAGCGTAGGCGCCCAGTGTTCCAGCGATTTTAGTAGCAAGCTGGTCACTTCTCTTGTTCTTACCATCTGTCATGATTTTGTATTTCTTAACAGTGGACTCTCCCTCTTGACAAAATTCTCGCTTCACCACAGCTTTTCTCTTTTTATCAAAAAAGAACTCATTAGGAGGGAGTTCCTCTACCCTTATAGGCCTTAGCTCTTCACCAAATATCCACCCCTCGCTAATATCTCCCTGTGCCGACTACAAGGGTGTGACAGAGGAGATGGGTTTTCCTATTTGCTTTGTTGATTCGTTTGGAGTATTGATCGGGTTCTGTTCTTTTTCAGTTTCTGCTATCTGCTTTCCTGGTGGGTCTGGGATTTTTACTTCAGCCTTCAAATTCTATTTGCTTGGAGGGTTTGGAGTTTTTTCCTCAACCTCTGAACTCTCTTTTCTTGGCGGGCCTGGAGTCTTTCCCTCAGCCTCCGAAGTCTGTTTGCTTGGAGGGTCTGGAGTCTTTCCCTTAGCCTCCGAAGTTTCCTTGCTTGGAGGCTCTGGAGTCTTTCCTTTCGTTTCGGGATTACTCGTTTGTTCCTTTTTCGGTTGTTGTCCAGGGATAGATATTACCTCTGTAGAATCTTCAACATTTTTATTTTTTGTGTCGGCAATGGCTAAACCTCCCAACACAGTGGGAAGACATCTTCGCCTATGCTCCTGGAATCTTAACACAACTGTTGTGTCTTCGAGTGCTAGCGATTGGATCCGGGCTAACACCTCTTCATAAGATTTCACTCCTTGAAAGATGTCGTCCGAGGGGGAATTCTCATGTTCAAATCTCTTAAGCCCAACATGAGCCAGATGATTGCTCACAATTTTATGTGGATCATGTTTTTTAATCTTAATGGAGGCCAAATTCAGGTCCTCCAGAGCAGTAGCCTCGGCTTTTGCATGCCCAAAATCTAATAAAGAATATGAATTCATTCAAATGGGAAAATAAGGCCATACCTTCTTTGAATAGCCCTTGAGTTCCTTGTCTACGCCTCCGATTACTGTTTGCCATGCAACTTCACGACAAGCTAGTTTATCGGGAATGAACAAAGGTAGCGCATGAGGGGGAACATAAGCCCCGAAAACTCTGATGTATGAGAACTCTACTTCTACATACCAATCTGCGATGCCACTCAGACCTATTGAAATGCTATCCGATATGCAAGGTGGCGGGCGATCAAAAATACTGATGTGCAGGGGCACCATTACCGAATTGAAAATCTCGTATGGGAATTTTCCAGCTTTATTTTCCCATAATTTATCATGGTATTCGTGCACTGGTTTTGCTTGGGTTGGATTCCATGCCCAATTCATCAAGGGGAAAGGTGTCATAGAACATATCGCATCCATGATATATGCCGACATGTAAAATGTTGAGGGTTTCCCACCTGCCTTTTTCTCTCGATACTCTAAGACCCTGTTGGCTAAGCTGTCTAAGAGCATTTTTGCCCAATTGAATGAGCAACCTTTAGCGACTCGAAATATAAGAGGCACCCAGGAGACATGGAAATGCGAGGTATCTTCTCGCCTGAATAGGCGACATGTCATCATGGCCACATACTTGTACTGCGTCTCTAAAGAAGAAATAGAATAGATGCCCTGATCATTTACCCTGAATTTCACGGCTCGCGAAACCCAGTCTTTGATCAAACCAGGCAAGGTTTTGTCATATTCTGTGCATTCCTTCTTTTTGAATTCCTCCATGAAATCCACACCATATGTATATTCAGATGTGGAAGGCAGCTTATACATATCTTGTAAATCCTCTGGCCGAAAAGTTTCGATAGCCACTCGCCCACTGTTCATAATTGTTCTGGTGGGCAGGTCCACATGATCCAAAACCCAGCGGATCATGTCATAGTAAGGGAGCAGCCGGGGCCTGGTGGCTATTCTGTGCATCCCAGACTGGACGACTATCTTATATTTGGTGTGCAAATTGTCTCTTTCGTTGCCGTCAGAATCGTCTGAGTAATCAACTAATTCTGCCTGCAGAACATTGGACACCTGCGACCAGTCGAAAATTGATTGGATACTTCGGGGTGAAGTATCAAAGACATTGTCTGAGCTTTGACTTTTAACTTCAACATTTGCTTTCGTCGCTGTCCGTGGAGCCATGACTGAAGCTGGTGTTTTCTCTCTTCTATGATAAACCTGTGTATACATGCAGAAACTAGTTTACTCAGAGAAAGGCGTGCTCTGTACGCTTATGAGAAATGTTTAAAATAAAATGAAAATCCCGTATATATTTGAAAACTTTGTACTATTTGAATTAAGTCTATCAAATCGTAATTTAGAAAAAATTTATTGCGTAAATCCGATTTTGTTTATTCGTAGATTTACCCTAATTCTTCATTAATGTTATCAATGTTTTGGCAGCTTGACAGGCAGTCGAGGTATGGAGAGCAGCAGGTTCTTTGGGAAATGTGCAAACCTCGATGCGCGGGATGTGACGCATCTCGTTTTATTTTAAAATTTCAAATCTTAGCAACTTAAATACTTTTCTCGCTGTTCGCTGCATTGTGAATTTTCCTTAAACATTTCGACTCTTCAACTTCATGAGACTACAAAGGCCGACTTGGATTCAATTTAATGATAATCATGATTTGTAGCGTCATTAATTACATAATTAATTTATTCGCTATATCGTGATTCGGAAGTTCAAAGACATATTTTTGGGAGAATGATATGCCGAGTCGCAATATCGCGATGTGGCGATAATTAAGGCTCATATTATGGGAAGAAAATCTCAGATTGGGCTACTAATTAATCCTACTATAATCATGTCGCAACCTCGTGAGTCGGGTCTTTAGGAGTTTTTAACTTTATGAAAGAAAGTGTCGAGTGGCGATGTGCCGAGAACCTAGACTAACCATGGTTAGTTTTTTACTTTTAGTTCTTGACCAAGGTTCTCACAAAGATTATCGTGTTCTCAGCTATCGGGGTTGTAAGAACAAAAACTTGGGTTCGACGAATGCTGAGGTGCGAAATCCCGACGATGTCTAATCATGGGTTAAAGGTTTTACCCTAGTTCATGCCTTGGGTGAAAATTAAAATCGAGTTCGCAGTTTCGCGACTCGGGACTTGTGAATTCAAAAATTAAAGTGTCCGACTTGCGAGACCCTGAAACAAAACAAAAGAGAGAACATATTTGTGAGAATGGATCTATTTTTTGAAATTCGAAAAAGAATCTCTGTTCAGGTGACAAGATTTTAGAGCTTTAAGATCTCAGAAGAAAGTCAATTTAGGTTTCAAGTTTCGAAAATTGAAATTTTTTTTTGGAAGGTAAAAACAAGGGCGGCTCCAACATAGGCTCCAACTAGGGATCCCGCTTCCCTGTGAGGCGGGAAGAACAGTAGACCAGGTGCCAAAATTGGGTAAATGGAGTCATAGGCTAAAATCAACAGAAAAATCCAAGGAAAAAGATAGAAAGGGGGAGAAAATTTTCGCTTGGTATCCCAGAATTTTTTTCGAAATCAGATACTCTTTCCAAACATAGTTGAAGGCACTTTCTCAAATTTCCCTTTCTCATTACTAAGTTTGGGGAATGCTTTACTACAGTCGTAACGGTCCTAGGATATTCAACAGGTCTTGTGATTCTCAGTTTGCGTCAAAAGAATGATATTATATAATCTAAAATAGGGAAGTCCCGTCGGAATTTGGGGAAATGATCAGGTTTTCAGAAAGCGTTGATTACCAGAGTAGATTGATGTTTATGTATAACAGCCTTACAGATCTCTCAGACATTGCTTCACTGCCAGCGAGCCTGTTCAGTACCCCAGTGAAGTTGTCTGACCCTTTTTCACTGAATTTCTTTTCACCACTTCAAAAAATATTTATGCGTTTAAACGCTAAGATGAGGGCAATAATTTCTGAATTTCCTTTCATCATCTTAATGGAATAGGTGGGGGCAATCATTTCTAAATTTCCTTTCACCACTTGTCTTAATATTTACTTTTAAAACACGAAGATGGGAGCAATCTGTTTATATCCGGGCTGAGATCTATGTAATATTTTTTATTGGAGGCCTGTCCACTTATTTTGATTACTCGGTATCAACCTTTCTTTGACCCTCACAAGACCTTTCGTTCTTAGGGAGACAGGGGAAAATGATAAAATTTTAAGGAACATCCTGTTCAAGCAAGCTTTGATTTTTTCGACGTTGTTGAAAAACTTAGGAAAGCTAGGACCATTATAAACATTCCTTAGCTTAGCAAAAGATCAAGTAGTTGTGAAGACCAGTTTGCTTATTCAGATTTGCTTCAGAACCCCTGAGGTTTGAAAAGAAAAACCTTGATCCCTTCCAAAGATTCGGGAAGATAGTGACTCACTAAAAGTCAGGCCCAAACATAGACAGAAAACAAGGCAGCAATTCAATGGCTTAATATACAAGAGGTCACAATGGTTCGGGAATGGTTTTCGAACATATTTGGGAGCAAAAATTATGACTGACTATTTTTGGGTTTAATTCATTCAAACTTAGTTTAAAGATAATGAAGCCAAAAATAATCATGTTACCTAATCCTTTTATATTGCAATTTGAACAACATTACCTTAGATTGTAAAAACAGCGTTTCATGAACTGTATATTGAGAAAACTCACCTCTATCTTTTCGTTTCAATTTCTTTGTGGACCATGAATTATCTTATGTATCACCTGTTTTATGTCGTTCTATTTCCAACTCCGACCTGTCCATTTTTTTTTTGCTAGTTTCGTCTGAGGCTGGAATCCTGCAAAAAAAAATACAAATGTGATCGAAAAATGTGTGAAAATTTAGGAACGAAAACCCAAAATTAATGTAAATTTTTGAACGAAAAAATACAAATATGTACAAAAATTCATACTAAAATTTATTTATTTACAATTATATATATATATAATTTTTTATTTTATTTTATTTCTTTTTTATCCGACGATTGTCACGTCATGTAGTGCTTTAAATACCGCCCATTGACAGGAGTGCTGAGAACTTCTCCATCAATATTTTCCAGAAGAAAGGAAATTTTTCCTTCTGGAGCCGAGACCCTGAATGGTCCATACCAAAGGTGGTCAAATTTGCCATGTTTCACGGCTTCCTCCCTTCTCGTATCCCACCTTAGCACCAAGTCACCTGGGAGGAACTCTCTGTCCTTTGCCTTAAGATCGAACAATTCTTTCATATCGTCCTGGTATTTTTTCATTTTCTCATCAACCTCCACTTTGAGCTGTTGAACCTCAATCAGTTGGTTAATTCTCCTGGTCACATGATTGGGCTCTTCATTTTGATCCTGCTATAATTTCATCACTGGCAATGCTAATTTTATAGGCAGAACCACCTCGGTCCCATATACCATCTGAAAAAGTGAAATGCCGATAGACCTTTTAGTACTGATGCAGTTTGCCCACAGTGCATGCTTCAAATGTACATGCTAGGACCTCTTGTTTTCGTTCAGTACCTTTTTTATTATGTTTACTAGGCTCTTATTAGATGATTTGGCTAGCCCATTTCCCTGAGGGTAATAAGCAGTGGAATGGCCAAGAACGATATTGTACTTTTGGCAGAAGTCGATCATAGCCATGGACTTGAAATCCTGGGCGTTGTCGGTAACAATCTTTTGGGGACACCCGAATCTTGACAAGATGTTATCTTCCAAGAAGTCGATCACCACCGAGTCTGTTGCTCTTTTAGTTGGAATTGCTTCCACCCACTTTGTAAAATAATCTGTGGCTGTTAAGATCCACTTATGATGAGCACTGGAATGGGGATTGATTTCCCCTATGAATTCTAATCCCCATTGTTGAAACGAGGCTTCAGTTTTGACTGGAATGAGTGGTAGTGCAGGGAGTTTCTGCTTACCAATGAATATTTGACACGAGTAATAGGCACGTACTTTGGCGTTGACGTCCGAAAATATTTTTGGCCAATAGTATCAGGCCCTCAATATTTTATAGGCTGTGGCTCTCCATGTAGGGTGTCCTCCATAGATTCCTTCATGAAATTCTTCTATGACCTGTGGAGTTTCCGACTCAACCAGACAGACCAGTAAGAACCCGAGTGGATCCTTCCAGTATAGTTGATTTTCGGAGATACAATATTTTACAGCGTGGAGTTTTAAGGTTCTGTATTTGGCTGGTGTTAGTTCATCTGGGCATTTTAGGTTTAACAAATAGAAAACTACATCTTATACCAGTCTGACGACATGAATTTTTCTTCAACCTCGCTTGGATATGTCTGGTCATCTGGCTCTTGCAAACGTGTGTCTCCATCTTCCCCTTGTAGGCAATTGATGTCCAGAGCTCTAAGGTTTGACTCAGCCAAGAGTTTGGCCAGACCCTTTCCTTTTATCAATTTAGTTGGCTTGATTTCCAGATCAAATTCTTGTATTTTAGCGAGCCAGTGCCCTCGTTTTCCATCACTATCCAGCTGTACCAATATATCCTTCACAGCACTAGTTGGTACGTACGCGATAATTTTTTAATGCAGAACGTAAGTTCTGAATGCTTTTATCACTTTCACCATTGCGTACACCTATTTTTCTATTATATCATATTTTAGCTCGGCATCTCTAAGGCTCTTGCTAAAAAACGTGATCGGGCGTTCAAAGCCTTCATCATCTTTTTGCAGCAACACTGCGGCGATAGTATGTTGAGAAGCGAATGAGAAGATGAGGAAATCTTTCAAGTAATTTGGGCTTGTTAACATAGGTGCCTCGCTGATGACCTTTTTGATATGCTCGAACGACGCTTTAGCCTCGGTCGTCCAATTTACTCTGCTATCTTTCTTCAGCATTCCTGTGATCAATTTGAGAATCTCAGCAAAATTTGGTATAAACCTTCATAAAAAATTTATTGTACCTAAGAAAGATTAAATTTCTTTAACGTTTCTAGGAATACTGATAGTTTGTATCGCTTCAACCCTCTTAGGATCAATCTTGATCCCATCTTTAAATACGATATGCCCCAGAATCTTACCTTCCTACATAGCGAAATGTGATTTCTTTGGGTTCAAAGAAAGACCATACCTGCGACATTTTTTGAAAGTTTGTTTTAAATGGATTAAATGTTCTTCATCGGTTTTAGAAAAAACCATCAAATCGTCAAGGTAGATTACTATGAACTTATCTCTTTCCCCAACGAAAGCGATATCCATGGCGCGTTGGAAGGTAGCCCCTGCATTCATTAAACCAAAAGGCATTTTATCATACATGAATGTACCCCATCGTGTGGTGAAAGCAGTTTTTTCTTTGTCTTGCTCGTTCATGGCGATTTGGTTGTATCCAGAAAACCCATCTATCATAGACATCTGATTTTCTCCAACTACCCTTTCTAGGATGTGGTCCATTTTATGAAGTGGATAATTATCCTTAAGAGAAGACCTGTTCAAGTTCCAGAAATCCACACATAGTCTGATTTCTCCRTTCTTTTTCCTGACAGGGACCAAATTTGCCACCCAGTCTGAGTACCTTAGAGGTACGATTATTTTCTCATCTAAGAGATTCTTGACTTCTTTTTCAATAACRGGCAAAAAAATGGGGTTAAACTGTCTGAGATTTTTCCTAAAAGGCTTGACTCTGGGCTTCAAAGGTATCTTGTGCTCAATTATAGAAGTATCATATGTTCGAAGCTCATCATAGGACCAGGCGAAAACATCTTTATACTATCTGAGTAGGTCTCTGTACTGGTCTTTTACCTTAGGAGGGAGGAATTTAGATATCTTTACTATCTTGGAATCTTTTTCAGTTCCTATGTTGCAGTCCTCCACTTCTTCTGGTTGGGGCTGCAAAGTGGATTTCACAGGTATGTCGTTCCAATCGAAGAGTCTTTCCAAAGGGATTAAGCCTTTCGGAATTTGGTTATTTTTAAGGACCAACATGCGATGATCCGCTATTTTTTCTTGGAAGGTTTCAGGATCTTCACCTTCTTGCATAATCCACATTGGGTCGTTTTGGTTTTCTTGGTCCAGATGAGTTTCAGAGAACTCACCTATTGCCATAATAAATTTCTGAATTTTTTCGTCATCTTCAAAGATCTGCCAGTGTCTGACATTGTCGGGTATAGAAGGTTTATATTTGATTTCAATATGATATTTCAGTTTAACATTCGTGGGAGGAGAAAAAGTTGAGGCTGCCTTAGCCAACACGTCAGTGTGTAGATTCTCTGTGCGGGGAATAAAATGGACTTTTATTGATGAGAAAAAATTCTCCATCAAATCCCAAGCACAATTTCTGTATGTTCTTAGTCTGGGATGTTTGGCTTGGTATTGTCGGTTTACTTGTCTTACTATCAATTCAGTGTCACCGTAAACCTCCAAGTTTTTTATGTTTAACTTCTTGGCAGCCTCTAATCCTAAGATTAAGGCTTCATACTCACATACGTTATTTGTGTAAT
>JASDQU010242848.1:22823-39673 GCA_032191745.1 Picea mariana
GGCAAAAAAATGGGGTTAAACTGTCTGAGATTTTTCCTAAAAGGCTTGACTCTGGGCTTCAAAGGTATCTTGTGCTCAATTATAGAAGTATCATATGTTCGAAGCTCATCATAGGACCAGGCGAAAACATCTTTATACTATCTGAGTAGGTCTCTGTACTGGTCTTTTACCTTAGGAGGGAGGAATTTAGATATCTTTACTATCTTGGAATCTTTTTCAGTTCCTATGTTGCAGTCCTCCACTTCTTCTGGTTGGGGCTGCAAAGTGGATTTCACAGGTATGTCGTTCCAATCGAAGAGTCTTTCCAAAGGGATTAAGCCTTTCGGAATTTGGTTATTTTTAAGGACCAACATGCGATGATCCGCTATTTTTTCTTGGAAGGTTTCAGGATCTTCACCTTCTTGCATAATCCACATTGGGTCGTTTTGGTTTTCTTGGTCCAGATGAGTTTCAGAGAACTCACCTATTGCCATAATAAATTTCTGAATTTTTTCGTCATCTTCAAAGATCTGCCAGTGTCTGACATTGTCGGGTATAGAAGGTTTATATTTGATTTCAATATGATATTTCAGTTTAACATTCGTGGGAGGAGAAAAAGTTGAGGCTGCCTTAGCCAACACGTCAGTGTGTAGATTCTCTGTGCGGGGAATAAAATGGACTTTTATTGATGAGAAAAAATTCTCCATCAAATCCCAAGCACAATTTCTGTATGTTCTTAGTCTGGGATGTTTGGCTTGGTATTGTCGGTTTACTTGTCTTACTATCAATTCAGTGTCACCGTAAACCTCCAAGTTTTTTATGTTTAACTTCTTGGCAGCCTCTAATCCTAAGATTAAGGCTTCATACTCACATACGTTATTTGTGTAATMTATGTCCCACTGCAAATGATATGAAAAAGGAACAATAAACTTATCCTCAGGTGCTACCAAAAGTATGCCAGCACCAGCTCCTTCAGAAGACGAAGCGCCATCGAAGTACATCTTCCAGATACCATTTTTGCATAGTTCTTCAGTCAAGGGACCAAGCTCTTCCTTCTTCATATCAAATTCTTCTGGACACCCATCTAAACCATCATCAAAAGACAATATGCAATTCCCTAGATCTTGGTCTGCAACGTAAATGGGAAAGTTATTTGGGTTCTGAGGATTACTGACAGTATACGCTAATCTTGTTTCTCAGTATAAACGGGTAAACTGACCACCGAAGATTGGGATTGTGGCATATGACATGTCCAATTGTAGAGAGCCCACCAACTTGGCTCCCCACGATCTCAATTACAACATACCATATTTGGGGGGAATATCCACGATAACCACATCCATCAGGATACTCTTGACCGGGATTTGAGCCAGGGTAACTACCAGATCCTTTATCATTCCCAAACATTTAACCTTTCTCGAATCAAACGAGTATAGATCTCCGTAGGGTCTAGTGATCTGGAGCCCCAGCCTCTCCATTATAACTTTGGGCATAACATTATGTGAAGCCCCGGAGTCTAGCATGCAGTTATGCAGTAACTGGTCATGTATATTTAGGGTGATATAGAAAGGAGCGACGTTGTCCTTGGATCCCTCAAAATGAGGACCAAAGGTGATGTTAGGTCTGTCATATTCTAGGTTGATAACATCGGAGTGACTTTCTGGCTCATAAATTCCCATCACTTTGGCCATTTGCTTCCGATAAGTGGGGTTTTTTGCTAATTCTACCAAAGGAATCGGTATCTTAATTTTATTAAATTCATTTTCAAAATTATAGGATGTATTTGCCTTGTCCGTTTCTTTGTTTAAGACTTCCGAGCTTTTTTCTTCCGACTTGTTTGTCTGGATCACTTTATCACTCGTGACCTTAGTTGAAGATGTAACTTTATCTATCGGTCCTGTTTCCTTTGTTTGGGTTTCAACTTTTTTCACCTTAGACTCTTGAGTTTTCGCTACCTTTCCTTTATTGCTGGGTAACAATGTCTCTTCCAAAGGAGGTTCATGAGATTGACCCCTTTGCAGAATTCTCTCAGGTCGGTCAGTTGAGGTGGGCTTATTTTTAGATCTCAGATTGTATTTGGGTTGAAAATCAGCCGCTATCATTTCTGTTTCTGGTTGAGATACGCAGAAGTTAGCATGATCACCTTCTTCCTTTTCAATAGACGGTTGATGGGTATTTAAAAACTTCTCATAGCCTTCCTTGGTCAAAAATGGCTGTGAACATTCATCACCGAAACACGCTACTTCGTCTTCCAAATCTCTGAAATCTTGGAGGTCATTTTCCCCTATAAAATTTTCGTTTTTTAGTGGAGCTTGTATCCTTTGATATTCATTTTTTATTTGCCTTTGTTGATTTTGGGGATTTGGGTTTCTCCTGAAGTTCTTTTTGTTAGAAGAAACAACTTTGGCCTGATCCAACTCCATCCTAGAGATTTTGTTAGACAGATCTTTAATTATTCGGGCCATATCATCTACTCTGTCATCAGTGTATCTATTTGACCTGGAAGGACCCGTTGTTTCCCTATAGTGCCTATTTTCACGGTTGACGGTTTCAACTTTAGCCTTTAACTTACCTGAAGCCATCATATTGGATTCTATTTCGATAGCATCGTCTTGCATTCTATTCAGTGTGGCTCCTCTTCTTTCTCGCAAAAGCAATGCAAAATCAGGTTCGAAAGCTCCCGCAAAGGCCACTTTGGCTGAGGGTTCGAAAGGTTTAACAACGACTGGAATTTTATTATAAAGTTTGTTAAATCTCAGAATAAATTCCATAACGGTTTCTGAGTTCTTTTTCTTCAGGGACCCAGATTTGGTAAGGTAATACAAGTGATCTTTTAGCTCTCCCCATTGTCTGAGGAATGCATATTCCAAGGCGTCATATGTCCGAATAGAAGCTGCAGGAAGACTCCGAAACCAAGTTCGGACCTGTCCTTCGAAGGTCTGGACAAGTAGTCTCGAATAGACATCCTCGTGCTCAATACCACAGATGTCTGCAAACTGGTCAAAAAAGTTTATATGCTTGGCTGCGGTTAGATCTCCCTCCCCAGTGAATTTAGAAAGATTTTTAATGTAGTTGTCAGGTAATTCATGGAGGGGAACTGGTAAAACTAGGGGAGCATATCTTACTGCTACTTTCAAAAATACTCTGGGAGGAGGGACATTATGATGTCCTCCACCTCCTCCTCTAACGCCTGCCATCGACTTGGGAGTAGGAAAAGAGGGTGTAACACACTCTTTGGAATCAGGTGAAATTGGGAAGTTCTGTCAAAGAAAGGTTGGTATGTCAAACGATAACGATCTTTCTAAAGGACCTTTACCCTTGTTTATAGATGGGAAAGTCTGATGTGGCTCACTCCTAAATTTCAAGTAGTTTGTTTCCGGATCTTTGGTATCAGACAGAGGGCTGCCAGAAGTAGGAGGTTCTGAAGGGCATTTGGTCTTTAAAAGTGTGTTTTTGGGTTTATTAACTGAAGCGGTTGTCTCAAGCGAGCCTCTCGCTTTTAAAATTTTTTCAGGATCATTTACAGGCTTAATCAGCTTGCCATCCGGGTTCTCTCTGGTATGCCTTCTACCAGACGCCAGTTTGTGTTTCAGTGGAGTCGCCAAGTGAAAGATTTAAAAAATCCTTAAAACTGTGTGCACTCTATGTTCACTATCAAAGAGTAACACTATCAACAAAATAGTTTGTCATTTTCCCAGGGAAAAGATTTTGTAACTTCGTTCCCCGGCAACGGTGCCAGAAAGATGTTGTTCCTGAGTCTGTACTTAAGGCTTTAAAGTACAGTGTCAAGGCATCCGAAAGTATGTTGAAAATTTATACAAAGGATACGTTAACCTTCGGTGTAGGACACTAATGAAGGTTCCTACGTTCTCACTGTCTAGCTTCCCATTGTTCCTGAGCAGTAATATCTCGTTCAATGGCTGCCCATGAACGTTCCAATTCCTCCCGGGTGTTCGCAGTTTTATGGATGGTGTCAAAAAGATTTAAGGCGATATGTATTTGATTAGATAATCCAGGTTGAATATTAGGTTGAGTTGCTGTAGGGACACTCATTGAGGAACGGTACCAGTATGGAAATAATTTAAAGGGAGATTTCAACGTTGTTTCAATTCAATCAAAATAAGAGAAATTTTCGCATGAAGAAAAAAATAGGAATGCAAACTGAAGGCCCTTTCCCGTAACTGTGTTATTTTTTAGTAAAAGATGCGGAATGAGAGAAAAATGTTTAGTGGTGAATAACGTAAGGTTCCTATCAGTAGAAAACTCACACATACATAGAAGAAGAAATTGACATAGTGTAAATAATATAAAATTCTCTAAATGCAAATTGGTCTTACACCTGCTGATAGCTAGTGTAGAGGAAAGACAAGAAAAATTTACAGAAAGATAAAAACTCTTCACTATAGTAGTGGTAGTACTAAATTATAGTGATACACATAAATTATATAGAGCAAAATGAAAAGAAACAAAAAACATAACGAAACAAACTTGTAACACAGTCGTGACGGAATCAGGAATCTTCAAATTTGTTTGTATTAACTTCCTTCATGCAAAAACTCTATTACAATCGATCCCAAAAAATTCCATCCCTCGTCTCTTCTTTTTGTGATCTCTTTATACAAATTTTGCCTCTCGGTTTTAGAAGAGCGAAATCATTCCACCTGTCCTAATCTATTTTCAAAAAAGTGCCAGGTGCTTGTCTTTGCTTAGATTCAATGCATATGATACATTTGTTTATAAAATGGAATACAAGCTGTGAAGGTTCCGCTTGACAGCTGGGAGGAGAGAAATCACTTCATTTCTCCTACTCTATTTTCAAGAAGTGTCGGGTGCTTGTCCTCGCATGGATTCAGTGTACATGATACATTTGTCCACAAACTGGGATACAAGCTGTGAAGGCTCGGCTTGACAACTGGCTTTGGCAAAATAGCACTCTCGGGCTAACTGTGGAAGTTTATCACCTATTTTTGCATCAACGATGTCAAGGGTGCCGAGTTGTGCACTAGATTGAATCAAATGTTCGTCGATTTAATCCATGTCTACCCTGTCCATCCTAGAGATTTCCGCTGAATTTCTCTCATTCTTTTCCTTCATGTCGAGGGAAATCCGATCTATATTCATCTGTCTTAGCATCTCTGTATCACCTCCACTCTCCATCCCTAACAGCTCACCATTTATGGCATTGAAGGCTTCTTCTAATGAATTTTTCATCTTTTGAGCCTGCTCCTTGCTTAAAGTAATATCATGTTCCCAATTTTTTAACAAAATATTACCCCTAGTTTGTTCGGCAATGGTGAGTCCGGGGGGGCCTACTAAAAATCTGTTGTTGGTAGCTATCACTGCTTCTTGGAAGGTGACCTGAGCAGCTTCTGTGTTTCTTTCTTTGACAATCAGATTCTCAGAAATCTGATGCATTAACAAGCAATTTTCTCAAATCTCCCTCACTTTGTTTAGCATGCTCTGTTGAGTAGAAGAGATCCTGCTCCGAATATCGATTGCTTGGGATTTAACGATCTCGATGTCGATCGCCTTTCTTTCTGCGTCCTCTAGCTGAGCCTGCAACCCTGTGATCATATCCCTCTGCTGACCAGCCTGCACCTGGCCTTCTTGGATCACCGAATGTGCTTGCTCCAGTTTGACTTTGAGAGTTTCTATCTCATTTTTATCAGCCAATCTGGCCTGTTCCATCTCTGTGTTGGCCTGGTCCCCGACATTTTCTGTAGCTGTAGTCAACCTGGCCTCGAGGATCTTGATGAGGCAATTTTTTCTTTTTAATTGGAGATTCATCTGTCCAACCGAGAATTGATTCGCCGAAGCGTAGGTGCCTAGTGTTTCAGCGATTTCAGTAGCAAGATGGTCACTTCTCTTGTTCTTACCATCTGTCATGATTTTGTATTTCTTAACAGTGGACTCTCCCTCTTGACAAAATTATCGCTTCACCACAGCTTTTCTCTTTTTATCAAAAAAGAACTCGTTAGGAGGGAGTTCCTCTGCCCTTATAGGCCTTATCTCTTCACCAAATATCCACCCTTCGCTAATATCTCCATGTGCCAACTGCAAGGGTGTGACAGAGGAGATGGGTTTTCCTATTTGCTTTGTTGATTATTTTGGAGTATTGACCGGGTTCTGTTCTTTTTCAGTTTCTGCTATCTGCTTTCCCAGTGGGTCTGGGATTTTTACTTCAGCCTCCGAATTCTGTTTGCTTGGAGGGTTTGGAGTTTTTTCCTCAACCTCTGAACTCTCTTTTCTTGGCGGGCCTGGAGTCTTTCCCTCAGCCTCCGAAGTCTATTTGCTTGGAGGGTCTGGAGTCTTTCCCTCAGCCTCCGTAGTTTCCTTGCTTGGAGGCTCTGGAGTCTTTCCTTTCATTTCGGGATTGCTCGTTTGCTCCTTTTTCGGTTGTTCTCTAGGGATAGATATTACCTCTGTAGAATCTTCAGCATTTTTATTTTTTGTGTCGGCAATGGCTAAACCTCCCAACACAGTGGGAAGACATCTTCGCCTATGCTCCTAGAATCTTAACACAGCTGCCGTGTCTTCGGGTGCTAGCGATTGGATCCAGGCTAACACCTCCTCATAATATTTCGCTCCTCAGAAGATGTCGTCCAAGGGGGAATTCTCATGTTCGAATCTCTTAAGCCCAACATGAGCCATATGATTGCTCACAATTTTCTGTGGATCATGTTTTTTAATCTCAATGGAGGCCAACTTCAGGTCCTCCAGGGTAGCAACCTCGGCTTTGGCATGCCCGAAATCTAATAAAGAATATGAATTCATTCGAATGGGAAAAGAAGGCCATACCTTATTTGAATAGCCCTTGAGTTCCTTGGCTATGCCTCCGATTACTGTTTGCCATGCAACTTCACGACAAGCTAGTTTATCGGGAATGAACAAAGGTAGTGCATGAGGGGGAACAGAATCCTTGAAAACTCTGATGTATGAGAACACTGCTTCTACATACCAATCTACGACGCCACTCAGACCTGTTGAAATGCTATCCGATATGCGAGGTGGCGGGCGATCAAAAATACTGATGTGCAGGGGCACCATTACCCAATTGAAAATCTCGTATGGGAATTTTCCAGCTTTATTTTCCCATGATTTATCATGGTACTCGTGCACTGGTTTTGTTTGGGTTGGATTCCACGCCCAATTTATCAAGGGGAAATGTGTCATGGAACATATCGCATCCATGATATATGCCGACATGTAAAACGCTGACGGTTTCCCACCTGCCTTTTTCTCTCGATACTCTAAGACCCTGTTGGCTAAGTTGTCTGAGAGAATTTTTGCCCAATTGAATGAGCAACCTTCAGCGACTTGAAATATAAGAGGCACCTAGGAGACATGGAAATGCGAGGTATCTTCTCACCCGAACAGGTGACATGTCATCATGGCCACATACTTGTACTGTGGCTCTAAAGAAGAAATAGAATAGATGCCCTGATCATTTACCCTGAATTTCGCGGCTCGCAAAACCCAGTCTTTGATCAAACCAGGCAAGGTTTTGTCATATTCTGTGCATTCCTTCTTTTTGAATTCCTCCATGAAATCCGCACCATATGTATATTCAGATGTGGAAGGTAGCTTATACATATCTTGTAAATGCTCTGGCTGAAAAGTTCCGATAGCCACTCGTTGACTGTTCATAATTGTTCTAGTGGGCAGGTCCACATGATCCAAAACCCAGCGGATCATGTCGTAGTAAGGGAGCAGCCGGGGCCTGGTTGCTATTCTGTGCATCCCAGACTGGACGACTATCTTATATTTGGTGTGCAAATTGTCTCTTTCGTTGCCGTCAGAATCGTCTAAGTAATCAACTAATTCTGCCTGCAGAACATTGGACACCTGCGACCAGTCGAAAATTTATTGGATACTTTAGGGTGAAGTATCAGAGACATTGTCTGAGCTTTGACTAGTAACTTCAACATTTGCTTTCGTCGCTCTCCGTGGAGCCATGACTGAAGCTGGCGTTTTCGCTCTTTTATGAAAAACCTGTGTACACATGCAGGAACTAGTTTACTTGGAGAAAGGCGTGCTCTGTATGCTTATGAGAAATGTTTAAAATAAAATGAAAATCCCGTATATATTTGAAAACTTTGTACTATTCGAATTAAGTTTGTCAAATCGTAATTTAGAAACAATTTATTGCGTAAATCCGATTTTGTTTATCCGTAGATTTACCCTAATTCTTCATTAATGTCATCAATGTTTTAGTGGCTTGACAGGCAGTCGGGGTATGGAGAGAAGCAGGTGCTTTGGGAAATGTGCAAACCTCGATGCATGGGACGTGACGCATCTCGTTTTATTTTAAAATTTCAAATCTTAGGAACTTAAATACTTTTCTCGTTGTTCGCTGCATTGTGAATTTTCCTTAAACATTTCGACTCTTCAACTTAGTGAGACTGTGAAGGCCGACTTGGATTCAATTTAATGATAATCACGATTTTGAGCGTCATTAATTACATAATTAATTTATTCGCTATATCGTGACTCGGAAGTTCGAAGACAGATTTTTGGGAGAATGATATGCCGAGTCGCGATATCGCGATGTGGCGATAATTAAGGCTCAAATTATGGGAAGAAAATCTCAGATTGGGCTACTAATTAATCCTGCTATAATCATGTCGCAACCTCGTGAGTCAGGGTTTTAGGAGTTTTTAACTTTATGAAATAAAGTGCCGAGTGGCGATGTGCCGAGAACCTAGACTAACCATGGTTAGTTTTTTACCTTTAGTTCTTGACCATGGTTCTCACAAAGATTATCGTGTTCTCGGATATTGGGGCCGTAAGAAAAAAAACTGGGTTCGACGAATGCCGAGGTGCGAAATCCCGATGATGTCTAATCATGGGTTAAAGGTTTTAACCTAGTTAATGCCTTGGGCGAAAATTAAAATCGAGTTCGCAGTTTCGCGACTCGGGATTTGTGAATTCAAAAATTAAAGTGTCCGACTTGCGAGACCCCAAAACAAAACAAAAGAGTGAATATATTTGCGAGAATGGATCTATTTTTTGAAAGTCATAAAAGCATCTCTATTCAAGCGACAATATTTCAGAGCTTTAAGATCTCGGAAGAAAGTCAATTTAGGTTTCAAGTTTCAAAAATTGAAAAAAAAAATTGGAAGGTAAAAACAAGGGTGGCTCCAACAAGAGTGATGAAGTTCCCAGGGAGGAGGATGGCACTCTGAGTGAACTAGTGGCACAGGCGATATTCCCCACCCCCCAGGGTGCAAAATTGGAATCTGAAGGTAGCAAAAAGGATTTTCTAGTCTTCGAGGCAGATGATCTAAGAAACTCTTTTGAAAAGATTATTGAAGATTTTTTGGATGCTTTAGCATCTGCCCCCCATGAGCCTGTTGTCTCAAATTTAAACAAGGAAGCCATTGTGGAAGAGGATTGTTCTTTCTTCCTTCATGAGATTTCCCATGATGTATTTACATTTGGGATTGAAGAGAAGGATTGGGAGACCGTTCCCTTTTTACAAGATGGGGGAGTGCACAGAAAAGAGGAGGAGGAACTAGAGGAATAGCTGAGCGCGCATTTCATGTTCTATCTGGAGCCAATCAATGAACAACCACCACCTAAGATCAGTGATCCTACGTCAGTTTTCCTCCTACCTATGCTTATCAGAGATATTCAGCCACAGGTGGACAACTGTGTAGCACAAGCAGTTGTTTGTCACCAGTTTTCTGGGATTGGCCACTCATTCTATGACCCTGTCAGCAAGTACATGGAGTGGCATTTCCCCTATGCCTTAGATCTGCCCTATTTCATCTCAACTCCATCCTGTAAGGAGGAGTTGAAAAGTGTAACCGTTCTGCTGTCACAGTTACACCATCTGTTGATGATCATTGACAAAAGGAAGGAGCTTCTATCCAGGAAGTTGCTTGAATGGCTATGGTGGAAACCTTCTTTTACCTAGCCCCATGTAAAGTGTTTTATTAGTTTAGGATTGTATATAAATAAGCTCCTTTGAGCATGTATCTTTATTTTTTTGCCTTTATTTTTTGACTTGTATTTTCAGCAGCAGGATGTTTTGAGCCTGACTCCATAGCCCAACAACAAGGCACTGAAGCTGCGGAATGAGTTATTAGAGCATCACAGGGATGACTCTATCCCCCATGGATCCTAATGTTAATGACAATTCTTATCTTGGGCTCGAGAGAATCCAGGTCTGCAGGTTGCATGAAGAACGCCCAAGTGTAGCACGTAAAGCCTCATTTCAGGCTAAAAATCAAGTGAGCAGGCGAAATTATGTTGTCAACGGCCCAGATTCATCCATAGGAGCAGATCGACGGTCGATAGAAAATCATGGTTAGTGAAGTTGCACCGAGGTTAGCGCAATGGATAGCGCCCATATTGTGTGCAGGGAACGATAGTATCCATCCATCCAGAAGATGCGTGGCGTGAGATCTAGTCGCGTCAATGTTTCTGCATTCAGGAGTTCGAGGGGTGAAGGTTCCATGTCATCTTATATTGTGAAACCTCAAACCATGAAAGTGTCGAAGGCGCCCAAAGTCGGGCCCGCAGTGTCACAGAGCAATCTCAGTCATTTATCCACAGGAGACACCTGGCGCGCGATTAGGCTCCTCGCCGTTTCTCTCATCGCGATTGTGAGGCGCAAAGAATAACTCTGTCATATTATCGATGCACGAGGTGCTGGGAGTGTCCAGGACCCGGACCCACAGCATCACTGGGTGAGTTCAAGATCGTCATATCTAGAGGGACATGTGGGGCCAGATTAAGCCGTCTTAGTGTTTTTCTCATCGTGATTTCAAGAAGCAGGGATCAACCCCTTCCTATTCACGAATGCCGAAAGTGCCTTGGAGAGTAAACATAGGGTCACAGCTCGTGGTCACTTGGGAAAGAAAAGAGCTGCACAAGAAGGGATGAAGGCATTGTGTTTATTCATAGAAGGAATCACCGTGATATTCAGGTGCCATCAGATTCGACCTCGATTCTGGTCTTCACTTGGAGTAAACGAAGGCAAAAAAGGGTGGTTGAAACTTCTCCTCATTCATTAAATGCAAGGAATGGAGGGTCTGGCAAGTGGTCTACTCGAGAGGGTCTTGTGTACCCATTTTTCTAGAGAATCCATGCCGAGTTCTCGACTAGCCGGAGGAGGTCTGCACACGCTAACTCGGCATTTACTGACTCAGCTACTCCCCCTGCAAGAGTCATGCAGAGTTAAGGTGGTGTACGAAAAAGAATATCCGTCCAAATTTGGCTGAGGGGATGCCAAGCCTTGGATGACTGAGGACACCTCTGTTAGGATCGATGGTTGATCAAGGCTCTCGATTGTAAAGTTTTGATGAAGCGTTGGTCGCTCTGGTTAATGTACAAGGAATTTGAGATTTCTTACTTTATGGATGTCATCCTTTTTTCCCATCTCTTTGTTTACTGTGTTAGAACAACTCAGAATTGGAGGATCTAGTCGAGTTGTAGCTGTTATAGGATGATGTAGATTGGATCACTGTAATAGTTGCATTGTTTCTAATCAGTTCTGGTGATTTTCTCAGCGCTGAAATGACTTGGAATTGATGGATTCAGTTGAGTCACCCCTCAGCTCCTTGAAGCTCTGGACCAAGAGGATCTTGGCTTCTGATTTTTTCTTCCTCAAGATTCTGAAGGCCTATCGCCCAAGGCAGTGTTTCTCACCCTTGTCGTAAGTCTTCCA
Source organism: Picea mariana (assembly GCA_032191745.1). Taxonomy (NCBI): domain Eukaryota; kingdom Viridiplantae; phylum Streptophyta; class Pinopsida; order Pinales; family Pinaceae; genus Picea; species Picea mariana. The sequence goes on from JASDQU010242848.1 coordinate 34,477, forward strand.
TCTACCACCCTTTAATCCATTCACTGATAGAAGTTGGATCAAGACCTCCCTTGCTTTCTACATACCAGACCCGGTTTACTGAGTTAAAGCTATATTTTCTTGATTCTTTACCCATCCGATCACCCCATTAAACAAATCGTGACATAAAACTGATGGGCGTCGGGCTCTGCTCCTGCAAGCAATCCAAGAGTGACTTCTGACGCTAACAATTTTAATGCCTTCAATACTGTGGTAAGTCAGTTAGTATATATTGACATTAAAATTTCAGATGAAGATAAGTGTATCAGTTTAATGTGCTCTTTACCAGACCCATGGGATATTCTAGTTGTGGCCATACTATTGGTTTATAGTTTAGTCCTACTACCTTTCTTGGGTTGACCCAGGTTCAGGTCCACTTGGTTTCCAACAAAACCCCCCTAAAACTATTGGCCCTCCTCGTAAACCAAAAGGAAACACAACACATAGGATGCACTACGTAGTCTCACCCAAGATAATTCTTATGGGTGGATGCAATGCTTAGGTGCTTGTAGCCTCAAAAATGACTGGGGATCTACGATTAAACTCTGTATTCTTCATTTATTACTTTAACATTCAAATTATGTGGAATAACCTGTCATTATTTCTTATGCATGTAAAGTAACATAGCTATCTAGTCATTTACACATTTGTTTAACATCTAATATTTAAAAGAAAAAAGAGATACATAACATTCACTCACATAACACAATATCTATCATGGTTCACCCCTCCCGGGCTACGTCCAAAAAGATTTGGATGCTCTACTTTTTTATTATTCTAGTTCCAAAACTATAGCACCTCGCGCATTACAATTACCCATAATAATAGGTAGATATCTACAATGAAGTAGACTAGATAACACTAGGATCCTCGGCTTGTGATCTAACCCTCAATATCTCCCTTATTCCCTCTCCTCAGCTCAAAAACTTACAATATTGATTGGGTTTTCTAGTCATTCTTTCTTTTTACATCGTAGTAACACTGACCAAGCCAAAAACCGAACAACAACAAACATCCAAAAACCCTCTTGAACACAACAATCCACAACCACCTACCTAGACCTCCTAGGTACCTACTTATACATATTTTCATCTTACCAACCATTACATTCTCTTTCCAAAACCCTAACCCTATCATGGCTAGGTCTTCTTGCATGAGTGCCTCACATGCCTTCCTCTTCTGAATGCGCGTTTGTTTTTCACGTGTTTCTTTTCCTACATGTGCATCTTCCTTACACGTGTTTCTTATTATACATGTGCATCCACCTCCCACATTGTGCTTTTCCATCAAAACTAGCCTGGGCCCAGTAGGCCCCCAACACTGACATTGTGACTCATCTCGAGTCACTGCCTAACTCCAGTGTCTGCCACTACTTGTGCCAATGCTTCGTACATATCTATTATCCATTGTCGTTGCTCCTGAGCATGGCTTCTCTTTGTTGACATGGCTTTGACCACATGCATAGTGACTGGAAGTCGTAATATCTCACCCCCCTCCAAGCCTATATGTTTGAGACATGCTTTCGCTACGTCGATTTCCACGACCAACTGTTATGCCTTTTCCTGTAGGGACTCCAACTGAGCCTGTCATGCGATCTTTTGTGCCTGCACTGCTTTTTCTTCTTATTGAAGGTTCTTCATTTCTACAGTCATCTTGATCTTCTCTTTTAGTGACATTGTCCTCTATCACTGCTTGAAATCTTTCATTTATATGTGCAATCTATCTTCCTTCCCTCGCAAATCTCGTAGCCTCCCATCTTCTAGTAGCCGGGTCTATAGCTAGCCGCTCTTTTCCAGCAGTTTTGCCACTCTATGTATGTTCTGCATGATTTTTTATGAAGTTGTTGTCATGTCTTTCATTCTTTGCGCTTGGACTACTGGGGGAGTCGTAGGTACTACGTGCTCCTCCAATTACTTGATTTTCTCTTTATATTGTTGCAGAGTCTGTGTTATCTTTGTTATCTTCTCCTCCAAAGGTGCTTCCTCCAATACTATTTCATCTCATATGGCTTGAAATACTTTGTTTGTCTTGGTCTCCATATCGTCCAATTTTTGTTGCACTATCTCTTTCTTCTGCCCTTCCTGGCTGATGGCTTCCTTTAGTACTATATTTTCTTCCTACACTATTTGTAGATTCGTCACGTCAGACCTTTCTCTGGATTGAATCTCCTACGTGACACTAACCTGTAACTTATACAACACCTTTATTGGTATCTTGGGCAATGCCAAGTCCAATGTTTCGACATCATTCATGAGCTTCTGCATTGTTTCCTCATGGATGAATAGCATATATGTTGTTATAATAAAGTTATCACTTCCCTACACTCACTACTACATATTGTAAAAATTCCGACGTTTTATTTGTGGCGTTATGGACAAAATTGTCCATATTGTCACAAAATAGACGAAATTTATAAAAAAAAAAACTTCATGTTGCCCGATAACGTCGCTCTTGCCACATTAACGTCGCTCTTTCCATGTTTTCCACTGGAACGTTGCTCTTGCCACGTTTTCCACTGGAACGTCACTCTTGCCACGTTTGTGAAGATGTATGTCGCAACTGCCATGTTAACGTCGGTCTTGCCACATTAACGTTGCTCTTGTCACGTTTTCCACTGGAATGTCGCTCTTGCCATGTTTTCCACTGGAACGTCACTCTTGCCACATTTTTGAAGAATTATGTCGCAATTGCCACGTTAACATCACTCTTGCCACGGTTTCCACTAGAACGTCTCTCTTGCCACGTTTGTGAAGATGTATGTCGCAATTGCCACGTTAACGTCGGTCTTGCCACGTTTTCCACTGGAACGTCTCTCTTGCCACGTTTGTGAAGATGTATGTCGCAATTGCTACGTTAACGTCGGTCTTGCCATGTTTTCCACTGGAACGTCTCTCTTTCCATGTTTGTGAAAATGTATGTCACAATTGCGACGTTTGCGAAACTAGGTTTTCCCCTCCAACGGTCACCTTAGTATGTTCACTAAGTCAAATACCAACGGTCACTTAGGACTTTTTTACGTTGGAATTGCGACGTTACAAAATCTATAATAACGACAAGTTTGCTATAATAACGACGCTTCAAAAAGGGTTTGCGGGTCTTCTCAGCGAACAAAAAATAGATATTTATTTCAGTATAAGTCTGTGGGGAAGAATGTCAGAAAAAATTAGAGCTGGGAAAAGAATTAAAGAGGGTGAAAAGGGTGACCCACTCTATATATCATCTCATTCATTCATCTTTATATATCATCTCTATATATCATTCATTCATCTTTATACTCAAAGATCACTACAGACCCACTCTATATATCATCTCATCTCATCTCATCTCGTGGTACATCCAAAGCCATGAATGTTGAGTGAAATAAAAACAATTTTTTACCACTTAAAGAGGCCTTCCCTACTCCAAGGGCCCAATGATTGTTGATTTTTTACCTTCTCAAATTTCTTATGAACTTTCTACTAGGATAGGGTGAGGAAGGACCTCCTTCCTTGAGTTGATTTAGTTGAAGAATATGTTGGGACAGCTTCCAACACCTCCTCAATTACAACTTGACCTCCTTCATGCTTCATCACCATTTATATGAAGTGATACTTATTATTAGTTCTAGGTATATAATCAATGCCATAATTTTTAAAAGAGTTCAAACTACTAGAATAAAAAACAATGCTCTCATCTTTCCTTATTTTATGAAAAACAAGTCTCTTTCAGAAAGAGGTCTCCTTCTCATTAGTGATAGGAACCTTCTACTCAGTGCCTTTGATTTCTAATCTTTGTTCATATCCACGGTCCCTTTCATGTATTTCTTCTTTTTTGTCCTTTCCTGTCTACTTCTTTTTTTTGGCAGCTTCTTCTTATCACTTCCTTTAATTTGGATCCTATCAATGAAGGTTGACTACTAGAANTGATTTCTAATATTTGTTCATATCCACGGTCCCTTTCATGTATTTCTTCTTTTTTGTCCTTTCCTGTCTACTTCTTTTTTTTGGCAGCTTCTTCTTATCACTTCCTTTAATTTGGATCCTATCAATGAAGGTTGACTACTAGAAGGGGCTGATTCACCCAAGAGAGCTTGAATTTTGGTGACGACTATGGCTGCAGTTTTTTGGCTTTCTCTGAAAATTCTGTGGTTCCTTTCTAGCCAAAGGTTCCACAGGATAAACTTTGGGAGCATTCCCCGCAGCAAGAAAGCTTGGGTTCTCCCCTTGACAGCAAAAGGGTAAAAGGAGTCCCAGTGGAGAAGGAGGCTTATAATATCCGGAGGAAAATTGAGTGAAAATTGGGGACCTGTTGCCATCATCCAAACTTATTTTGAAAAGCGAGGTGGCGTTCCAGCAGTGAATCGCCAGGTTAGGGAGTCTCACCCAGACTGGAACATCCTTGGGGACTTCTGAAGTAGGATCAAAGATCGAGGTCCATTGGTTTAAGTAGAGTCCTTGGGTGCCCATGAAGTACTGGCCATTTCTGAAGATCAGATCTCTATCCTCATGAGAGATAAATTCGAAAATGAAGTATCCTCGCTCGACCGCATAGCATGTAACACTACTTGTGATCAGCGGCCTCCAGTTTCACTGTATCTAGTTGTCTGTGGATCTGGTTGAGGGCCAAAGGCCCATGAACTGACCAACCGGTCCGTGTTCAGAGAGGGAAAGGGCTACATTCATTGGAAGTTCGGGTGGCAGATCGATCTCTGGAATAACGTCTAATTTCTTGACAAAGCTCGGGGATGCTACGGAGGTCAGCCTCTTGCTGCAAGCTGCAACCAGCTTTCGAAAGGAGCTGGAGGGGGAAGGAGGGGGTGACGGCTCCCCTCCTTGAGCTACCATGGCGGCGCACAAGAGAACCTTAGGCTTTACCAGGGCATGAGGTCAAGATGCGATCGATTTCTTTTTTGGTCTGGGTTTTTTAGAAGAGTTTCATAGATCCCTGATAGTCAATGTTATCTTAAACCTTGAATTAAGTTAAAATCTTTAAATCTAGAGGTTTTAGGACTTATGGATGTTTTTATGTAGAAGGGCCAATATGAGAGCAATTTATGTTAAGGTCTCATATAGGTAAAGGAAACTATACTTGAGAAAGAGCCTTAGAAAGATATTGTGCGACAATATGTTGGAACCTACATAAATCCCGAGGGATCCTTTGTAAGGTTGGGGCATGAACTTGACTTGATGCATAGGTGAAA